>JAHLGP010017621.1:0-18924 GCA_020141445.1 Bruguiera sexangula
TCATTTCAAATAGCATTGTAGCCAAGAAGACAATTAAAAAAAATTCAGAATTTAAATTAAACTAATTATTGATAATGAATTTATCCTTATAAGACTTTAAAATTGTAAAAATGCAATGTTTTGATTTTTAAATTCAATGTTGGTGCCATTGGAATTTGAGTGGAGGGAGAAACCTAATATTTGAATATGTTAATTGAAGAAGAATACAAGTAATGGACTCACTGGAATATAATAGACTTTAGTGGATTAATATTATAAATATCGATCTCACGCTTTAATGTTGGGTCAAGCATAAATCTCTAGAGGGGTGTGGGGAAGCTTCTTATTAGAGTCCATTGCATTCACTTTTTCCTAAGTGATATATTTGTACCCAAAAAGAAGATAAATCATTTCAAATACCATAGTAGCCAAAAAGGCAATTAAAAAAATTTTATAATTTAAATTCAACTGATTATTGACAATGCATTTATCCTTAGAAGACTTTAAAATTGTAAAAATGAAATGTTTTGATTTTTAAATTCAATGTTAGTGCCATTGCATTTTGAGGGGAGAGAAAAACCTAATATTTGAATATGTTAATTGAGGAAAAATACAAGTAATGGACTCACTTGAATAGAATAAACTTTTGTGGCTGAATATTATAAATACCATTCTCACGCTTCAAAGTAGGGTCAAGCATGAAGATCTAGAGGGGAGTGGGAAAGTTTCTTATTCGAGTCCATTGCATTCGCTTTTTCTTAAGTGATATGTTTGTACCCAAAAAGTAGATAAATCATTTCAAATAGCATTGTAGTAAAGAAGATAATTAAAAAAAGTACATAATTTGTATTCAACTGATTATTGACAATCCATTTATCCCAAGAAGACTTTAAAAGTGTAAAAATGCAATGTTTGGATTTTTCAATTCAATGTTAATGCCATTGCATTTTGAGTGGAGAGAAAAACCTAATATTTGAATATGTTAATTGAAGAAAAATACAAGTAATGGGCTCATTTGAATAGAATAGACTTTTGTGGATGAATATTATAAATACAAATCTCGCGCTTCATTGTTGGGTCAGGCATAAACCTCTAGAGGGGAGTGCGGAAGCTTTTTATTAGAGTCTATTTCATTTGCTTTTTTTTAAGTGATATGTTTATGCCCAAAAAGTAGATAAATCATTTCAAATGGCATTGTAGCAAAGAAGACAATTAAAAAAATTACAGAATTTAAATTCAATTGATTATTGACAATTCATTTATCCCTAGAAGACTTTAAAATTGAAAAAATGCAATGTTTTCATTTTTAAATTTAATGTTAGTGCAATTGCAATTTGAGTGGAGGGAAAAACCTAATGTTTGAATATGTTAATTGAAGAAAAATACAAGTAATGGACTCATTGGAATAGAATAGAGTTTAGTGGATCAATATTATAAGTATCGATCTCACGCTTCAATGTTAGGTCAAGCGTAAATCTCTATAGGGGTGTAAGGTAGCTTCTTATTAGTGTCCATTGCATTCTCTTTTTCTTAAGTGATATGTTTGCACCCAAAAAGTTGATAAATCATTTGAAATAGCATAGTAGCCAAGAAGACAATTAAAAAAAGTACAAAATTCAAATTCAACTGATTATTGACAATCAATTTATCCCAAGAAGACTTTAAAAGTGTAAAAATGCATTGTTTTGATTTTTCAATTCAATGTTAGTGCCATTGCATTTGGAGTGGAGAGAAAAACCTAATATTTGAATATGTTAATTGAGGAAAAATACAAGTAATGGACTCACTTGAATAGAATAAACTTTTGTGGCTGAATATTATAAACACCAATCTCACGCTTCAAAGTAGGGTCAGGCATAAAGATCTAGAGGGGAGTGGGCAAGCTTTTTATTCAAGTCCATTGCATTCGCTTTTTCTTAAGTGATATGTTTGTACCCAAAAAGTAGATAAATCATTTCAAATAGCATTGTAGCAAAGAAGACAATTAAAAAAAGTATAGAATTTAAATTTAATTGATTATTGACAATCCATTTATCCCAAGAAGACTTTAAAAGTGTAAAAATGCAATGTTTTGACTTTTCAATTAAATGTTAATGCCATTCAATTTTGAGTGGACAGAAAAACATAATATTTGAATATATTAATTGAAGAGAAAAACAAGTAATGGACTCATTTGAGTAGAATACACCTTAGTGGATGAATCTTATAAATGCCAATCTCACACTTCATTTTTTGGTCAGGCAGAAACCTCTAGAGGGGAGTGCGGAAGCTTTTTATTAGAGTCCATTGCACTCGCTTTTTCTTAAGTGATATGTTTGTACCCAAAAGGCAGATAAATCATTTGAAATGGCATTGTAGCAAAGAAGACAATTAAAAAAATTACATAATTTAAATTCAATTGATTATTGATAATACATTTGTCCCTATAAGACTTTAAAATTGTAAAAATGCAATGTTTTGATTTTTAAATTCAATGTTAATGCCATTGCAATTTGAGTGGAGGGAAAAACCTAATATTTGAATATGGTAATTAAAGAAAAATACAAGTAATGGACTCACTGGAATAGAATAGACTTTAGTGGATCAGTATTATAAATATCGATCTCATGCTTCAATGTTGGGTCAAGCATAAATCTTTAGAGGGGTGTGGGGAAGCTTCTTATTAGTGTTCATAGCATTCGCTTTTTCTTAAGTGATATGTTTGTACCCAAAAAGTCAATAAATCATTTCAAATAGCATTGTAGCCAAGAAGACAATTAAAAAAAGTACAGAATTCAAATTCAATTGATTATTGACAATCCATTTATCCCAAGAAGACTTTAAAAGTGTAAAAATGCAATGTTTTGATTTTTCAATTCAATGTTAATGCCATTACATTTTTAGTGCAGAGAAAAGCCTGATATTTGAATATGTTAATTGAAGAAAAATACAAGTAATGGGCTCACTTGAATAGAATAGACTTTTGTGGATGAATATTATATATACCAATCGCATGCTTCAAAGTAGGGTCAAGCATAAAGATCTAGAGGGGAGTGGGGAAGCTTCTTATTCGAGTCCATTGCATTCGCTTTTTCTTAAGTGATATATATGTACCCAAAAAGTAGATAAATCATTTGAAATAAAGTTGTAGCAAAGAAGACAATTAAAAAAAGTACAGAATTTAAATTCAATTGATTATTAACCATCCATTTATCGCGAGAAGACTTTAAAAGTGTAAAAATGCAATGTTTTGACTTTTCAATTCAATGGTAATGCCATTGCATTTTGAGTGGAGGGAAAAACTTAATATCTGAATATATTAATTGAAGAAAAAAACAAGTAATGGACTCACTTGAGTAGAATACACTTTAGTGGATGAATATTATAAATACCCATCTCAGGATTCATTGTTGGGTCAGGCATAAACCTCTAGAAGGGAGTGCGGAAGCTTTTTATTAGAGTCCATTGCACTCGCTTTTTCTTAAGTGATATGTTTGTACCCAAAAGGTAGATAAATCATTTGAAATGGCATTGTAGCAAAGAAGACAATTAAAAAAATTACAGAATTTAAATTCAATTGATTATTGACAATGCATTTATCCCTATAAGACTTTAAAATTGTACAAATGCAATGTTTTGATTTTTAAATTCAATGTTAGTGTCATTGCAATTTGAGTGGAGGGAAAAACCTAATATTTGAATATGTTAATTGAAGAAAAATACAAGTAATGGACCCACTAGCATAAAATAGACTTTAGTGGATCAATATTATAAATATCGATCTCACGCTTCAATGTTGGGTCAAATGTAAATTTCTAGAGGGGTGTGGGGAAGCTTCTTATCAGTGTCCATTACATTCGTTTTCTCTTAAG
The DNA here is from genome assembly GCA_020141445.1 of Bruguiera sexangula. Classification (NCBI taxonomy): domain Eukaryota; kingdom Viridiplantae; phylum Streptophyta; class Magnoliopsida; order Malpighiales; family Rhizophoraceae; genus Bruguiera; species Bruguiera sexangula. Next base: position 3,831 of record JAHLGP010017621.1, read on the forward strand.
TGATATGTTTGTACCCAAAAAGTCGATAAATCATTTCAAATAGCTTTGTAGCTAAGAAGACAATTAAAAAAAGTACAGAATTCAAATTCAACTGATTATTGACAATCCATTTATCCCAAGAAGACTTTAAAAGTGTAAAAATGCATTGTTTTGATTTTTCAATTCAATGTTAGTGCCATTGCATTTTGAGTGGAGAGAAAAACCTAATATTTGAATATGTTAATTGAGGAAAAAATACAAGTAATGGACTCACTTGAATAGAATAAACTTTTGTGGTTGAATATTATAAATACCAATCTCACGATTCAAAGTAGGGTCAAGCATAAACATCTAGAGGGGAGTGGGGAAGCTTCTTATTAGAGTCCATTGCATTCGCTATTTCTTAAATAATATGTTTGTACCCCAAAAGTAGATAAATCATTTCAAATGGCTTTGTAACAAAGAAGACAATTAAAAAAATTACAAAATTTAAATTCAACTGATTATTGATAATGTATTTAACCATAGAAGATTTTAAAATTGTAAAAATGCAATGTTTTGATTTTTAAATTCAATGTTAATGCCATTGCATTTTGAGTGGAGAGAAAAACCAAAAATTTGAATATGGTAGTTGAAGAGAAATACCAGTAATGAACTCACTTGAATAGAATACAATGTAGTTAATGAATATTATAAATACCAATCTCACGCTCCAATGTTGGTTCAAGCATAGATATCTATAAGGGAGTGGGCAAGTTTTTTATTAAAGTCCATTGCATTCACTTTTTCTTAAGCGATATGTTTGTACCCAAAAAGTAGATAAATCATTTGAAATTGCATTGTAGCAAAGAAGACAATTAAAAAAATTATAAAATTTCAAATTTAACTGATTATTGACAATGGATTTATCCCTATAAACGTTTAAAATTGTAAAAATGCAATGTTTTGATTTTTAGATTCAATGTTAATGCCATTGCATTTTGAGTGGAGTGAAAAATATAAAATTTGAATATGTTAATTGAAGAAAAATACAAGTAATGGACACACTTGAATAGAATACAATTTAGTGGATGAATATTATAAATACCAATCTCACGCTTCATTTTGGGGTTAAGGATAAATCTCTAGAGGGGAGTGGGGAAGCTTTTGGTTAGAGTCCATTGCATTCGCTTTTTCTTAAGTGATATGTTTCTACCCGAAAAGTAAATAAATCATTTCAAATTGGATTAAAGCAAAGAAGGGAATTAAAAAAATTACAAAATTTAAATTCAACTATTTATTAACAAGCATTTATCCCTAGAAGACTTGAAAATTGTAAAAATTATACCAATGCAATGTTTAGATTTTTAAATTTAATGTTAATGCCATTGCATTTTGAGTCGAGAGAAAAACACAATTTTTGAATCTGTTGATTGAAGAAAAATACAAGTAAAGGACTCACATAAATAGAATACAATCTAGTGGATGAATATTCTAAATGTCAATCTCACGTTTCAATGTTGGGTTAATCGTAAATCTCTAGAGGGGAGTGGGGAAGCTTTTGGTTAGAGCCCATTGCATTCACTTTTTGTTAAGTGATATGTTTGTACCGAAAAAGTGGATAAATCATTTCCTATAGCATTGTAGCAAAGAAGCCAATTAAAAAATTACAAAATTTCAAATTCGATTGATTATTGACAATGCATTTATCCTTAGAGGTCATTGAAATTGTAAAAATATAATGTTTTAATTTTTAAATTCAATGTTAATATCATTGCATTTTGAGTGGCGAGAAAAACCTAATATTTGAATATGTTAATTGAATAAATATACAAGTAATGGACTACTTGAATAGAAAATAATTTAGAGGATAAATATTATAAATACCAATCTCACGCTGCAATGTTGGGTAAAGTATAAATCTCTAGAGGGGAGTGGGAATGCTTCTTATTAGAGTCTGTTGCATTCGCTTTTTATTAAGTGATATGATTGTACCGAAAAAGTAGATAAATTATTTCCTATTGCATTGTAGCAAAGAAGCCAATTAAAAAAATTACAAAATTTCAAATTCAATTGATTATTGACAATGCATTTATCCTTAGAGGTCATTAAAATTGTAAAAATATAATGTTTTGATTTTTAAATTCAATGTTAATGTCATTGCATTTTGAGTGGAGAGAAAAACCTAATATTTGAATATGCTAATTTAAGAAATATACAAGTAATGGACTCACTTGAATATAATACAATTTAATCGATGAATATTATAAATACCAATCTCACGCATCATTGTTGGGTCAAGCATAAATCTCTAGAGGGGAGTAGGGAAGCTTCTTATTAGAGTCCATTGCATTCACTTTTTGTTAAGTGATATATATGTACACAAAAAGTAGATAAATTATTTCAAATTGCATTGTAGCAAAAAAGACGATTAAAAAAATTACAAAATTTAAATTCAAACGATTAGTGACAATGCATTTATCTTTAGAGTCTTAAAAATTGTACAAATGCAATGTTTTGAATTTTAAATTCAATGTTAATGCCATTGTATTTTGAGGGGACTGAAAAACCTAATATTTGAATTTCTTAAATGAGGAAAAATACAAGTAATGGACTCACTTGAATATAATAGAATTTAGTAGATGAATATTATAAATACCAATCTCACGCTTCATTGCTGGGTCAAGCATAAATCTCTTAAGGGCAGTGGGGAAGCTACTTATTACAGTCCATTGCATTCGCTTTTTCGTAAGTGATATATTTGTACTCAAAAAGTAGATAAATTGTTTGAAATTGCATTGTCGCAAGGGAGACAATGAAAAAAATTACAAAATTTAAATTCAACTAATTAGTGATAATGCATTTATCCCTAGAGGTCTCTAAAATTGTTGAAATATAATGTTTTCATTTTTAAATTCAAAGCTAATGTCAAGGCATTTTGAGTGGAGAGAAAAACCTAATATTTGAATTTGTTAATTTAAGAAGAATACAAGTAATGGACTCACTTGAATAGAATACAATTTAGTGGATGAATATTATAAATACCAATCTCACGCTTCAATGTTGAGTCAAGTATAAATCTCTAAAGGGGAGTGGGGAAGCTTCTTATTAGAGTCTATTGCATTCGTTTTTTCTTAAGTGATATGTTTGTACCCAAAAAGTTGATAAATCATTTCCAATTGCATAGTAGCAAAGGAGACAATTAAAAGAAATTACAAAATTTAAATTCAATTGTTTATTGGCAATCAATTTATCCCTATAAGACTTTAAAATTCTTAAAATTGTTAAAATATAATGTTTTCATTTTTAAATTCACAGCTAATGTCAATGCATTTTGAGTTGAGAGAAAAACCTAATATTTGAATATGTTAATTGAAGAAAAATACAACTAATGTACTCACTTGAATAGAATACAATTTAGTGGATAAATATTATAAATACCAATCGCACACTACAATGTTGGGTTAAGTATAAATCTTTAGAGGGGAGTGGGGAAGCTTCTTATTAGAGTCAATTGCATTCGCTTCTTCTTAACTAATATGCTTGTACCCCAAAAGTAGATAAATCATTTCAAATTACATTGTCCTAAGGGAGACAATGAAAAAAATTACAAAATTTCAATTCAAAAAATTAGTGACAATGCATTTATCCCTAAAGGTCTTTAAAATTGTAAAACTATAATGTTTTGGATTTTCAAATTCAAAGTTAATGTCATTGCATTTTGAGTGGGGAGAAAAACCTAATATTTGAATATGTAAATTAAAGAAAAATAGAAGTAATGGGCTCACTTGGATAGAATACAATTTAGTGGATTAAAACTATAAATACCAATTTCATGCTGCAATGTTGGGTAAAGTATAAATCTCTACAAGGGAGTCGGGAAACTTCTTATTAGAGTCCATTGCATTCGCTTTTTCTTAACTAATATGTTTCTACCCCAAAAGTAGATAAATCATTTCAAATTGCATTGTAGCAAAGGAGACAATTAAAAAAATTACAAAATTTAAATTCAACTGATTATTGACAATGCATTAATCCCTTGAAGTGTTTAAAATTATAAAAATTGTAAAAATGCAATGTTTTCATTTTTAGGTTCAATGTTAATGCCATTGCATTTTGAGTGGAGAGAAAAATATAAAATTTGAATATGTTAATTAAAGAAAAATACAAGTAATAGACTCACTTGAATAGAATACAATTTAGTGGATGAATATTATAAATATCAATCTCACGCTTCAATGTTGGGTCAAATATAAATCTCTAGAGGGGAGTGGGGAAGCTTCTTATTAGAGTCCATTGCATTTGTTTTTTCTTAAGTGATATGTTTGTACCCAAAAAGTTGATAAATCATTTCGCAATTGCATAGTAGCAAAGGAGACAATTAAAAAAATGACAAAATTTAAATTCAAATGATTATTGACAATGCATTAATCCCTATAAGATTTTAAAAATGTAAAAATTGTAAAAATGAAATATTTTGATTTTTAAATTCAATGTTTACGCCATTGCATTTTGAGTGGAGAGAAAAACCTAATATTTGAATATGTTAATGGAAGAAAAATACAAGTAATGGACTCACTTGAATAGAATACAATTTAGTGGATAAATATTATAAATACGAATCGCACGCTATAATGTTGGGTCAAGTATAAATCTCTAGAGGGGAGTGGGGAAGCTTCTTATTAGAGTCCATTGCATTCGCTTTTTCTTAAATAATATGTTTGTACTCTAAAAGTAGATAAATCATTTCAAATTGTATTGTAGTAAAGGAGACAATTAAAAAAATTACAAAATTTAAATTCGACTGATTATTAACAATGCATTAATCCCTTGAAGAGTTTAAAATTGTAAAAATTATAAAAATGCAATGTTTTGATTTTTAAATTCAATGTTAAGGCCATTGCATTTTGAGTAGAGAGAAAAACCTAAAATTTGAATATGTAAGATGAAGAAAAATACTAGAAATGGACTCACTTGAATAGAATACAATTTAGTTGATGAATATTATAAATATCAATCTCACGCTTCAATGTTGGGTCAAGCATAAATCTCTATAAGGGAGTGGGGAAGCTTCTTATTAAAGTCAATTGCATTCACTTTTTCCTAAGGGATAAGTTTGTACCCAAAAAGTAGATAAATCTTTTCAAATTGCATTGTAGCAAAGAAGACAATTAAAAAAATTACAAAATTTCAAATTCAACTGATTATTGACAATGGATTTATCCTTAGAAGAGTTTAAAATTGTAACAATGCAATGTTTTGATTTTTAAATTCAATGTTAATGCCATTGCATTTTGGGAGGAGTGAAAAACTTAATATTTGAATATGCTAAATGAAGAAAAATACAAGTAATGGACTCACTTGAATAGAATAGAATTTAGTGGATGAATACTATAAATACCAATCTGACACTTCATTGCTGGGTCAAGCATAAATCTTTAGAGGGGAGTGGGGAAGCATTTGGTTAGAGCCCGTTGCATTCACCTTTTGTTAAGTGATATGTTTGTACCCAAAAAGTAGATAAATCATTTCAAATTCCATTGTAGCAAAGAGGTCAATTAAAAAAATTACAAAATTTCAAATTCAATTGATTATTGACAATGCATTTGTCCCTATAAGTCTTAAAAATTACAAAAATGGAATGTTTTGATTTTTAAATTCAATGTTAATACCATTGCATTTTGAGTGGAGAGAAAAACCTAATATTTGAATATGTTAAATGAAGAAAAATACAAGTAATGGACTCACATGAATAGAATACAATTTAGTGGATAAATATTATAAATACCAATCTCATGCTTCAATGTTGGGCCAAGTATAAATTTCTAGAAGGGAGTGGGGAAGCTACTTATTAGAGTCAGTTGCATTCGCTTTTTTGTAAGTGATATGTTTGTGCCCGAAAAGTAGATAAATCATTTCAAATCGAATTGTCGCAAGAGAGACAATGAAATAAATTACAAAATTTAAATTCAACTAATTAGTGACAATGCATTTATCCCTAAAGGACTTTAAAATTGTAAAGATATAATGTTTTTATTTTTAAATTCAAAGTTAATGTCATTGCATTTTGAGTGGAGAGAAAAACATAAAATTTTAATATGTTAATTGAAGTAAAATACAAGTAATGGACTCACTTGAATATAATACAATTTAGTTGATGAATATTATAAATACCAATCTCACGCTTCAATGTTAGGTTAAGTATAAATCTCTAGAAGGGAGTGGGGAAGCTTCTTATTGGAGTCAATTGCATTCGTTTTTTCTTAAGTGATATGTTTGTACCCAAAAAGTAGATGAATCATTTCCAATTGCATAGTAGCAAAGGAGACAATTAAAAAATTTACAGAATTTAAATTCAACTAATTATTAACAATCCATTTATACTTATAAGACTTTAAAATTGTAAAAATGAAATATTTTGATTTTTAAATTCAATGTTTACGCCATTGCTTTTTAAGTGGAGAGAAAAACCTAATATTTGAAAATGTTAATTGAAGAAAAATACAACTAATGGACTCACTTGAATAGAATACAATTTAGTGGATAAATATTATAAATACCAATCTCACGCTGCAATGTTGGGTGAAGTATAAATCTCTATAAGGGAGTGGGGAAGCTTTCTTATTAAAGTCCATTGCATTCACTTTTTCCTAAGCAATATGTTTGTACCCAAAAAATAGATAAATCATTTCAAATTACATTGTAGCAAAAAAGACAATTAAAAAAATTACAAAATTTCAAAGTTAACTGATTATTGACAATGGATTTATCCCTAGAAGAGTTTAAAATTGTAAAAATGGAATGTTTTGATTTTTAAGTTCAATGTTAATGCCATTGCGTTTTGAGTGGAGAGAAAAACCTAATATTTGAATATGTTAATTGAAGAAAAATACAAGTAATGGACTCACTTGAATAGAACACAATTTAGGAGATGAATATTATAAATCGCAATCTCGTGCTTCAATGTTGGGTCAAGTATAAATATCTAGAGGGGAGTGGGGAAGCTCCTTATTAAAGCCCATCGCGTTTGCTTTTTCTTAAGTGATATGTTTGTAGCCAAAAAGTAAGTAAATCATTTCAAATTGCATTGTAGCAAAGGAGACAATTAAAAAAATTACAAAATTTAAATTTAACTTATAATTGACAATGGATTTATCCCTAGAAGAGGTCAAAATTGTAAAAATTGTAAAAATGCAATGTTTTGATCTTTAAATTCAATGTTAATGTCATTGCATTTTGAGTGGAGAGAAAAACATAAAATTTTAATATGTTAATTGAAGTAATATACAAGTAATGCACTCACTAGAATAGAATACAATTTAGTGGAAGAATATTATAAATACCACTCTCTCGCTCCAATGTTGCGTTGAGCATAAATCTCTAGAGGGGTGTGGGGAAGCGCCATATTAGGCCGCATTGCATTCGATTTTTCTTAATTGATATGTTTGTACCTAAAAAGTGGATAAATCATTTCAAATTGCATTGTGGCATAGCAAACAATTAAAAAAATTACAAAATTTCAAATTCAACTGATTATTGACAATGCATTTATCCCTATAAGACTTTAAAATTGTAAATATAAAATGTTTTGATTTCTAAATTCAATGTTAATGCCATTGCATTTTGAGTGGAGAGAAAACCCTCATATTTGAAAATGTTAATTGAAGAAAAATACAAGTAATGGACTCACTTCAATAGAATACACTTTAGTGGATGAATATTATAAATACCAATAGCACGCTTTAATGTTGGGTCAAGCATAAATCTTTAAAGGGGAGTGGGGAAGCTTCTTATTAGAGTTCATTGCATTTGCTTTTTCTTATGTGATATGTTTGTACCCAAAAAGTAGATAAATCATTTCAAATTGCATTGTAGCAAAGGGGACAATTAAAAAAATTACAAAATTTAAATTCAACTGATTATTGACAATACATTTAACCCTAGAAGAGTTGAAAATTCTAAAAATTGTAAAAATGCAATGTTCTGATTTTTAAATTCAATGTTAACACCCTTACATTTTGAGTGAAGAGAAAAACAAAAAATTTGAATATGTTAATTGAAGAAAAATATAAGTAATGCACTCACTTGAATAGAATACAATTTAGTGAATGAATATTATAAATACCAATCTCAGGCTTCAATGTTGGGTCAAGCATAAATCTCTAAAGGGGAGTGGGGAAGCTTCTTATTAGAGTCAATTGCATTTGCTTTTTCTTAAGTGATATGTTTGTACCCAAATAGTAGGCAAATCATTTCAAATTGCATTGTAGCAAAGGATTTATCCCTAGAAGAGTTTCAAAGTGTAAAAATGCAATGTTTTGATTTTTAAATTCAATGTTAATGCCAATGCATTTTGAGTTGAGGGAAAAATATAAAATTTGAATATGTTAATTAAAGAAAAATACAAGTAATGGACGCACTTGAATAGAATACAATTGAGTGGATGAATATTATAAATACCAATCTCACACTTCATTTTAGGGTTAAGCATAAATCTCTAGAAGGGTGTGGGCAAGCTTCTTATAAGAGTCCATTGCATTCGCTTTTTCGTAAGTGATATGTTTCTACCCGAAGAGTAAATAAATCATTTCACATTGCATTGTAGCAAAGGAGACAATTAAAAAAATTACAAAATTGAAATTCAACTGATTATTGATAATACATTTATCCCTAGAAGACTTTGAAGTTGTAAAAATTGTAAAAATGCAATGTTTTGATTTTTAAATTCAATGTTTACGCCATTGCTTTTTGTGTGGGGAGAAAAACCTAATATTTGAATATGTTAATTGAAGAAAAATACAAGTAATGGACTCACTTGAATAGAATACAATGTAGTGCATGAATATTATAAATACCATTATCAGGCTTCAATGTTGGGTCAAGCATAAAACTCTAGAGGGGAGTGGGGAAGGTTCTTCTTAGTGTCCATTGCATTCGTTTTTTCTTAAGTGATATGTTTGTGCCCAAAAGGTAGATAAATCATTTTAAATTGCATGGTAGCGAAGGAGACAATTAAAAAAATAACAAAAATTAAATTCAACTAATTATTGACAATGCATTAATCCCTTGAAGAGTTTAAAATTGTAAAAATTGTAAAAATGCAATGTCTTGATTTTTAAATTCAATGTTAATGTCATTGCATTTTGAGGGGAGATTCAAACATAGTATTTGAATATGTTAGTTGAATCAAAATACAAGTAATGGACTTACTTGAATATAATACAATTTAGTGGATGAATATTATAAATTCCAATCTTACGCTTCAATCTTGGGTCAAGTATAAATCTCTAGAGGGGAGTGGGGAAGCTTATTATTAGAGTCCATTCCATTCGTTTTTTCTTAAGTGATATGTTTGTACCCAAAAAATAGAAAAATCATTTCCAATTGCATAGTAGTAAAGGAGACAATTAAAAAAATTACAAAATTTAAATTCAACTGATTATTAACAATGCATTTATCCTTATAAGACTTTAAAATTGTAAAAATTGTAAAAATGAAATATTTTGATTTTTAAATTCAATGTTTATGCCATTGCTTTTTGAGTGGAGAGAAAAACCTAATATTTGAAAATGTTAATTGAAGAAAAATACAACTAATGGACTCACTTGAATAGAATACAATTTAGTGGATAAATATTATAAATACCAATCTCACGCTGCAATGTTGGGTCAAGTATAAATCTCTATAAGGGAGTGGGGAAGCTTTCTTATTAAAGTCCATTGCATTCACTTTTTCCTAAGCAATATGTTTGTACCCAAAAAGTAGATAAATCATTTCAAATTGCATTATAGCAAAGAAGACAATTAAAAGAATTACAAAATTTCAAATTTAACTGATTATTGGCAATGGATTTATCCCTAGAAGAGTTTAAAATTGTAAAAATGGAATGTTTTGATTTTTAAGTTCAATGTTAATGCCATTGCATTTTCAGTGGAGAGAAAAACCTAAAATTTGAATATGTTTGTTGAAGAAAAATACAAGTAATGGACTCACTTGAATATAATACAATTGAGTTGATGAATATTATAAATACCAATCTCACGCTTCAATGTTAGGTCAAGTATAAATCTCTAGAGGGGAGTGGGGAAGCTTCTTATTGGAGTCCATTGCATTCATTTTTTCTTAAGTGATATGTTTGTACCCAAAAAGTAGATAAATCATTTCCAATTGCATAGTAGCAAAGGAGACAATTAAAAAATTTACAAAATTTAAATTCAACTAATTATTAACAATCCATTTATACTTATAAGACTTTAAAATTGTAAAAATTATAAAAATGAAATATTTTGATTTTTAAATTCAATGTTTACGCCATTGCTTTTTGAGTGGAGAGAAAAACCAAATATTTGAAAATGTTAATTAAAGAAAAATACAACTAATGGACTCACTTGAATAGAATACAATTTAGTAGATAAATATTATAAATACCAATCTCACGCTGCAATGTTGGGTCAAGTATAAATCTCTATAAGGGAGTGGGGAAGCTTTCTTATTAAAGTCCATTACATTCATTTTTTCCTATGCATATGGTTGTACCCAAGAAGTAGATAAATCATTTCAAATTGCATTATAGCAAAGAAGACAATTAAAAAAATTATAAAATTTCAAATTTAACTTATTATTGGCAATGGATTTATCCCTAAAAGAGTTTAAAATTGTAAAAATGGAATGTTTTGATTTTTAAGTTCAATGTTAATGCCATTGCACTTTCAGTGGAGAGAAAAAACCTAAAATTTGAATATGTTAGTTGAAGAAAAATACAAGTAATGGACTCACTTGAATATAATACAATGTAGTTGATGAATATTATAAATACAAATCTCACGCTTCAATGTTAGGTCAAGTATAAATCTCTAGAGGGGAGTGGGGAAGCTTTCGTTTTTTCTTAAGTGATATGTTTGTACCCAAAAAGTAGATAAATCATTTCCAATTGCATAGTAGCAAAGGAGACAATTAAAAAATTTACAAAATTTAAATTCAACTAATTATTAACAATCCATTTATACTTATAAGACTTTAAAATTGTAAAAATTGTAAAAATGAAATATTTTGATTTTTAAATTCAATGTTTACGCCATTGCTTTTTGAGTGGAGAGAAAAACCTAATATTAGAAAATGTTAATTGAAGAAAAATACAACTAATGGACTCACTTGAATAGAATACAATTTAGTGGATAAATATTCTAAATACCAATCTCACGCTGCAATGATGGGTCAAGTATAAATCTCTATAAGGAAGTGGGGAAGCTTCTTATTAAAGTCCATTGCATTCACTTTTTCCTAAGCAATATGTTTGTACCCAAAAAGTAGATAAATCATTTCAAATTGCATTATAGCAAAGAAGACAATTAAAAAAATTACAAAATTTCAAATTTAACTAATTATTGACAATGGATTTATCCCTAGAAGAGTTTAAAATTGTAAAAATGGAATGTTTTGATTTTTAAGTTCAATGTTAATGCCATTGCGTTTTGAGTGGGGAGAAAAACCTAATATTTGAATATGTTAATTAAAGAATAATACAAGTAATGGACTCACTTGAATAGAATACAATTTAGTGCATGAATATTATAAATACCATTATCACGCTTCAATGTTGGGTCAAGTATAAATCTCTAGAGGGGAGTGGGGAAGGTTCTTATTAGTGTCCATTGCATTCGTTTTTTCTTAAGTGATATGTTTGTGCCCAAAAGGTAGATAAATCATTTCAAATTGCATGGTAACAAAGGAGACAATTAAAAAAATAACAAAAATTAAATTCAACTAATTATTGACAATGCATTAATCCTTTGAAGAGTTTAAAATTGTAAAAATTGTAAAAGTGCAATGTCTTGATTTTTAAATTCAATGTTAATGTCATTGCATTTTGAGGGGAGATAAAAACATAATATTTGAATATGTTAGTTGAATCAAAATACAAGTAATGGACTCACTTGAATATAATACAATTTAGTGGATGAATATTATAAATACCAATCTCACGCTACATTGTTGGGTCAAGTATAAATCTTAAGAGGGGAGTGGGGAAACATCTTATTAGAGTTCATTGCATTCACTTTTTCTTAAGTGATATTTTTGTTCCCGAAAAGTAAATAAATCATTTCAAATTGCATTGTAGCAAAGGAGACAATTAAAAAAAATTACAAAATTTTAATTCAACTGATTAGTGACAATGCATTTATCCCTAGAGTCTTTAAAATGTAAAAATACAATGTTTTGAATTTTAAATTCAATGTTAATGCCTTTACATTTTGAGGTGAGTGAAAAACCTAATATTTGAATAAGTTAATTGAAGAAAAATACAATTAATGGACTCACTTGAGTAGAATACATTTTAGTGGATGAATATTATAAATACCAATTGCACGTTTCAATGTGGGGTTAAGCATAAATCTCTAGATGGGAGTGGCGAAGCTTCTTATTAAAGTCCATTACATTTGCTTTTTCTTAAGTGATATATTTGTACCCGAAAAGTAAATAAATAATTTCAAATTGGATTGTAGCAAAGGAGAGAATTAAAAAAATTACAAAAATTAAATTCAACTAATTATCAACAAAGTTTTTATCCCTAGAAGACTTTAAAATAGCAAAAATGCAATGTTTTGATTTTTAAGTTCAATGTTAATGCCATTGCATTTTGAGGGGAGAGAAAAACATTAAATTTCAATATCTTAATTGAAGAAAAATACAAGTAATGGACTCAATTAAATAGAATACACGTTTGTGGATGAATATTATAAATACCAATCTCACGTATCAATGTTGGGTCAAGCATAAATCTCTAGAAGGGAGTGGGGAAGCCTCTTATTATAGCCCATTGCGTTCGCTTTTTCTTAAGTGATATGTTTGTGCCCAAAAAGTAGGTAAATCATTTCAAATTGCATTGTAGCGAAGGAGACAATTAAAAAAATTACAAAATTTAAATTCAACTAATTATTGACAATGGATTTATCCTCAGAAGAGGTCAAAATTGTAAAAATTGTACAAATGCAATGTTTTGATCTTTAAATTCAATGTTAATGCCATTGCATTTTGAGTGGAGAGAAAAACATAATATTTGAATATGTTAATTGAAGAAAAATACAAGTAATGGACTCACTTAAGTAAAATACAATTAAGTGGATGAATATTATAAATACCAATCTCACGCTTCAATGATGGGTCGAGCATAAATCTCTAGAGGGGAGTGGGAAAGCTTCTTATTAAAGTCCATTGCATTCACTTTTTCTTCAGTGATATGTTTGTACCCAAAAAGTAAAGAAATCATTTCAAATTGCATTATAGCAAAGGAGACAATTAAAAAAATTACAAAATTTAAATTGATCTAATTATTAACAATGTGTTAATCCCTTGAAGAGTTTAAAAGTGTAAAAATTGTAAAAATGCAAAGTTTTGATTTTTAAATCCAATTTTAATGCCATTGCATTTTGAGTAGAGTGAACAACACAATAGTTGAATATGTTAATTGAAGAAAAATACACGTAATGGACTCACTTGAATAGAATACAATTTAGTGGATGAATATTATAAATACCAATCTCACGCTTTAATGTTGGCTCAAGCAAAAATCTCTAGGGGGGAGTGGGGAAGTTTCTTATTAAAGTCCATTGCATTCCCTTTTTCTTAAGTGTTATGTTCATACCCAAAAAGTAGATAAATCATTTGAAATTGCATTGTAGGGAAGAAGACAATTAAAAAAATTACAAAATTTAAATTCAATTGATTATTGACAATGTATTTACCCTTAGAAAACCTTAAAATTGTAAAAATTGTAAAAATGCAATGGTTTGATTTTTAAATTCAATGTTAATGATGTTGCATTTTGAGTGGGGGGGAAAAACATAATATTTGAATGTGTTGAATGAAGAAACATAAAAGTAATAGACACATTTGAATGGAATACACTTTAATGGATGAATATTATAAATACCAATCTCATGCTTCAATGTCGAGTCAAGTATAAATCTCTAGTGTGGAGTGGAGAAGCTTCTTATTAGAGTCCATTGCATTCGTTTTTACTTAAGTGATATGTTTGTACCCAAAAAGTAGATAAATCATTTCAAATTGCATTATAGCAAAAAAAGCAATTAAAAAAGTTACAAAATTTAAATACAACTGATTATTACAATGCATTTATCCCTAGAAGACTTTAAAATTATAGAAATGCAATGCTCTGATTTTGAAATTGAATATTAATGCCATTGCTTTTTGAGTGGAGGGAGAAACTTAATATTTGAATATGTTGATTGAAGAAAATTACAAGTAATGGACTCACTTCAATAGAATACAATTTAGTGGATGAATATTCTAAATACCAATCTTACGCTTTAATGTTGGGTCAAGTATAAATCTCTAGAGGGGTGTGGGGAAGCTACTTATTAGAGTCCATTGCATTCGCCTTTTTTTAAGTGATATGTTTGTACCAAAAAAGTAGATAAATCATTTCAAATTGCATTGTAGAAAAGAAGACAATTAAAAAAATTACAAAATTTAAATTCAACTAATTATTGACAATGTATTAATCCCTTGAAGAGTTTAAAATTGTGAAAATTGTAAAAATGCAATTTTTGATTTTTGAATTCAATGTTAATGTCATTGCATTTTTAGTGAAGGGAAAAACTTAATATTTGAATATGTTGATTGAAGAAAAATACAAGTAATGGACTCACTTGAATATAATTTAATTTAGTGGATGAATATTCTAAATACCCATCTCATGCTTCATTGTTGGCTTAAGCATAAATCTCTAAAAGGGAGCTTCTTATTAGAACCCATTGCATTCGTTTTTTCTTAAGTGATATCTTTGTACCCAAAAAGTAGATAAATCATTTCAAATTGCATTATAGCGAAGAAGACAATTGAAAAAATTATAAAATTTAAATCCAACTAATTATTGACAATGCATTTATCCCCAAAAGAGTTTAAAATTATAGAAATGCCATGTTTTGATTTTTCAATTCAATGTTAATGCCATTGCATTTTGACTGGAGAGAAAAACCTAATATTTGCATATGTTAATTGAAGAAAAATATAAGTAATGGACTCACTTGAATATAATACAATTTAGTGGATGAATATTAAAAATACAAATGTCACGCTTTAATGTTGGCTCAAGCATAAATCCCTAAGGTGGAGT
>JAHLGP010017622.1:0-18925 GCA_020141445.1 Bruguiera sexangula
TCATTTCAAATAGCATTGTAGCCAAGAAGACAATTAAAAAAAATTCAGAATTTAAATTAAACTAATTATTGATAATGAATTTATCCTTATAAGACTTTAAAATTGTAAAAATGCAATGTTTTGATTTTTAAATTCAATGTTGGTGCCATTGGAATTTGAGTGGAGGGAGAAACCTAATATTTGAATATGTTAATTGAAGAAGAATACAAGTAATGGACTCACTGGAATATAATAGACTTTAGTGGATTAATATTATAAATATCGATCTCACGCTTTAATGTTGGGTCAAGCATAAATCTCTAGAGGGGTGTGGGGAAGCTTCTTATTAGAGTCCATTGCATTCACTTTTTCCTAAGTGATATATTTGTACCCAAAAAGAAGATAAATCATTTCAAATACCATAGTAGCCAAAAAGGCAATTAAAAAAATTTTATAATTTAAATTCAACTGATTATTGACAATGCATTTATCCTTAGAAGACTTTAAAATTGTAAAAATGAAATGTTTTGATTTTTAAATTCAATGTTAGTGCCATTGCATTTTGAGGGGAGAGAAAAACCTAATATTTGAATATGTTAATTGAGGAAAAATACAAGTAATGGACTCACTTGAATAGAATAAACTTTTGTGGCTGAATATTATAAATACCATTCTCACGCTTCAAAGTAGGGTCAAGCATGAAGATCTAGAGGGGAGTGGGAAAGTTTCTTATTCGAGTCCATTGCATTCGCTTTTTCTTAAGTGATATGTTTGTACCCAAAAAGTAGATAAATCATTTCAAATAGCATTGTAGTAAAGAAGATAATTAAAAAAAGTACATAATTTGTATTCAACTGATTATTGACAATCCATTTATCCCAAGAAGACTTTAAAAGTGTAAAAATGCAATGTTTGGATTTTTCAATTCAATGTTAATGCCATTGCATTTTGAGTGGAGAGAAAAACCTAATATTTGAATATGTTAATTGAAGAAAAATACAAGTAATGGGCTCATTTGAATAGAATAGACTTTTGTGGATGAATATTATAAATACAAATCTCGCGCTTCATTGTTGGGTCAGGCATAAACCTCTAGAGGGGAGTGCGGAAGCTTTTTATTAGAGTCTATTTCATTTGCTTTTTTTTAAGTGATATGTTTATGCCCAAAAAGTAGATAAATCATTTCAAATGGCATTGTAGCAAAGAAGACAATTAAAAAAATTACAGAATTTAAATTCAATTGATTATTGACAATTCATTTATCCCTAGAAGACTTTAAAATTGAAAAAATGCAATGTTTTCATTTTTAAATTTAATGTTAGTGCAATTGCAATTTGAGTGGAGGGAAAAACCTAATGTTTGAATATGTTAATTGAAGAAAAATACAAGTAATGGACTCATTGGAATAGAATAGAGTTTAGTGGATCAATATTATAAGTATCGATCTCACGCTTCAATGTTAGGTCAAGCGTAAATCTCTATAGGGGTGTAAGGTAGCTTCTTATTAGTGTCCATTGCATTCTCTTTTTCTTAAGTGATATGTTTGCACCCAAAAAGTTGATAAATCATTTGAAATAGCATAGTAGCCAAGAAGACAATTAAAAAAAGTACAAAATTCAAATTCAACTGATTATTGACAATCAATTTATCCCAAGAAGACTTTAAAAGTGTAAAAATGCATTGTTTTGATTTTTCAATTCAATGTTAGTGCCATTGCATTTGGAGTGGAGAGAAAAACCTAATATTTGAATATGTTAATTGAGGAAAAATACAAGTAATGGACTCACTTGAATAGAATAAACTTTTGTGGCTGAATATTATAAACACCAATCTCACGCTTCAAAGTAGGGTCAGGCATAAAGATCTAGAGGGGAGTGGGCAAGCTTTTTATTCAAGTCCATTGCATTCGCTTTTTCTTAAGTGATATGTTTGTACCCAAAAAGTAGATAAATCATTTCAAATAGCATTGTAGCAAAGAAGACAATTAAAAAAAGTATAGAATTTAAATTTAATTGATTATTGACAATCCATTTATCCCAAGAAGACTTTAAAAGTGTAAAAATGCAATGTTTTGACTTTTCAATTAAATGTTAATGCCATTCAATTTTGAGTGGACAGAAAAACATAATATTTGAATATATTAATTGAAGAGAAAAACAAGTAATGGACTCATTTGAGTAGAATACACCTTAGTGGATGAATCTTATAAATGCCAATCTCACACTTCATTTTTTGGTCAGGCAGAAACCTCTAGAGGGGAGTGCGGAAGCTTTTTATTAGAGTCCATTGCACTCGCTTTTTCTTAAGTGATATGTTTGTACCCAAAAGGCAGATAAATCATTTGAAATGGCATTGTAGCAAAGAAGACAATTAAAAAAATTACATAATTTAAATTCAATTGATTATTGATAATACATTTGTCCCTATAAGACTTTAAAATTGTAAAAATGCAATGTTTTGATTTTTAAATTCAATGTTAATGCCATTGCAATTTGAGTGGAGGGAAAAACCTAATATTTGAATATGGTAATTAAAGAAAAATACAAGTAATGGACTCACTGGAATAGAATAGACTTTAGTGGATCAGTATTATAAATATCGATCTCATGCTTCAATGTTGGGTCAAGCATAAATCTTTAGAGGGGTGTGGGGAAGCTTCTTATTAGTGTTCATAGCATTCGCTTTTTCTTAAGTGATATGTTTGTACCCAAAAAGTCAATAAATCATTTCAAATAGCATTGTAGCCAAGAAGACAATTAAAAAAAAGTACAGAATTCAAATTCAATTGATTATTGACAATCCATTTATCCCAAGAAGACTTTAAAAGTGTAAAAATGCAATGTTTTGATTTTTCAATTCAATGTTAATGCCATTACATTTTTAGTGCAGAGAAAAGCCTGATATTTGAATATGTTAATTGAAGAAAAATACAAGTAATGGGCTCACTTGAATAGAATAGACTTTTGTGGATGAATATTATATATACCAATCGCATGCTTCAAAGTAGGGTCAAGCATAAAGATCTAGAGGGGAGTGGGGAAGCTTCTTATTCGAGTCCATTGCATTCGCTTTTTCTTAAGTGATATGTATGTACCCAAAAAGTAGATAAATCATTTGAAATAAAGTTGTAGCAAAGAAGACAATTAAAAAAAGTACAGAATTTAAATTCAATTGATTATTAACCATCCATTTATCGCGAGAAGACTTTAAAAGTGTAAAAATGCAATGTTTTGACTTTTCAATTCAATGGTAATGCCATTGCATTTTGAGTGGAGGGAAAAACTTAATATCTGAATATATTAATTGAAGAAAAAAACAAGTAATGGACTCACTTGAGTAGAATACACTTTAGTGGATGAATATTATAAATACCCATCTCAGGATTCATTGTTGGGTCAGGCATAAACCTCTAGAAGGGAGTGCGGAAGCTTTTTATTAGAGTCCATTGCACTCGCTTTTTCTTAAGTGATATGTTTGTACCCAAAAGGTAGATAAATCATTTGAAATGGCATTGTAGCAAAGAAGACAATTAAAAAAATTACAGAATTTAAATTCAATTGATTATTGACAATGCATTTATCCCTATAAGACTTTAAAATTGTACAAATGCAATGTTTTGATTTTTAAATTCAATGTTAGTGTCATTGCAATTTGAGTGGAGGGAAAAACCTAATATTTGAATATGTTAATTGAAGAAAAATACAAGTAATGGACCCACTAGCATAAAATAGACTTTAGTGGATCAATATTATAAATATCGATCTCACGCTTCAATGTTGGGTCAAATGTAAATTTCTAGAGGGGTGTGGGGAAGCTTCTTATCAGTGTCCATTACATTCGTTTTCTCTTAAGTGATATGTTTGTACCCAAAAAGTCGATAAATCATTTCAAATAGCTTTGTAGCTAAGAAGACAATTAAAAAAAGTACAGAATTCAAATTCAACTGATTATTGACAATCCATTTATCCCAAGAAGACTTTAAAAGTGTAAAAATGCATTGTTTTGATTTTTCAATTCAATGTTAGTGCCATTGCATTTTGAGTGGAGAGAAAAACCTAATATTTGAATATGTTAATTGAGGAAAAAATACAAGTAATGGACTCACTTGAATAGAATAAACTTTTGTGGTTGAATATTATAAATACCAATCTCACGATTCAAAGTAGGGTCAAGCATAAACATCTAGAGGGGAGTGGGGAAGCTTCTTATTAGAGTCCATTGCATTCGCTATTTCTTAAATAATATGTTTGTACCCCAAAAGTAGATAAATCATTTCAAATGGCTTTGTAACAAAGAAGACAATTAAAAAAATTACAAAATTTAAATTCAACTGATTATTGATAATGTATTTAACCATAGAAGATTTTAAAATTGTAAAAATGCAATGTTTTGATTTTTAAATTCAATGTTAATGCCATTGCATTTTGAGTGGAGAGAAAAACCAAAAATTTGAATATGGTAGTTGAAGAGAAATACCAGTAATGAACTCACTTGAATAGAATACAATGTAGTTAATGAATATTATAAATACCAATCTCACGCTCCAATGTTGGTTCAAGCATAGATATCTATAAGGGAGTGGGCAAGTTTTTTATTAAAGTCCATTGCATTCACTTTTTCTTAAGCGATATGTTTGTACCCAAAAAGTAGATAAATCATTTGAAATTGCATTGTAGCAAAGAAGACAATTAAAAAAATTATAAAATTTCAAATTTAACTGATTATTGACAATGGATTTATCCCTATAAACGTTTAAAATTGTAAAAATGCAATGTTTTGATTTTTAGATTCAATGTTAATGCCATTGCATTTTGAGTGGAGTGAAAAATATAAAATTTGAATATGTTAATTGAAGAAAAATACAAGTAATGGACACACTTGAATAGAATACAATTTAGTGGATGAATATTATAAATACCAATCTCACGCTTCATTTTGGGGTTAAGGATAAATCTCTAGAGGGGAGTGGGGAAGCTTTTGGTTAGAGTCCATTGCATTCGCTTTTTCTTAAGTGATATGTTTCTACCCGAAAAGTAAATAAATCATTTCAAATTGGATTAAAGCAAAGAAGGGAATTAAAAAAATTACAAAATTTAAATTCAACTATTTATTAACAAGCATTTATCCCTAGAAGACTTGAAAATTGTAAAAATTATACCAATGCAATGTTTAGATTTTTAAATTTAATGTTAATGCCATTGCATTTTGAGTCGAGAGAAAAACACAATTTTTGAATCTGTTGATTGAAGAAAAATACAAGTAAAGGACTCACATAAATAGAATACAATCTAGTGGATGAATATTCTAAATGTCAATCTCACGTTTCAATGTTGGGTTAATCGTAAATCTCTAGAGGGGAGTGGGGAAGCTTTTGGTTAGAGCCCATTGCATTCACTTTTTGTTAAGTGATATGTTTGTACCGAAAAAGTGGATAAATCATTTCCTATAGCATTGTAGCAAAGAAGCCAATTAAAAAATTACAAAATTTCAAATTCGATTGATTATTGACAATGCATTTATCCTTAGAGGTCATTGAAATTGTAAAAATATAATGTTTTAATTTTTAAATTCAATGTTAATATCATTGCATTTTGAGTGGCGAGAAAAACCTAATATTTGAATATGTTAATTGAATAAATATACAAGTAATGGACTACTTGAATAGAAAATAATTTAGAGGATAAATATTATAAATACCAATCTCACGCTGCAATGTTGGGTAAAGTATAAATCTCTAGAGGGGAGTGGGAATGCTTCTTATTAGAGTCTGTTGCATTCGCTTTTTATTAAGTGATATGATTGTACCGAAAAAGTAGATAAATTATTTCCTATTGCATTGTAGCAAAGAAGCCAATTAAAAAAATTACAAAATTTCAAATTCAATTGATTATTGACAATGCATTTATCCTTAGAGGTCGTTAAAATTGTAAAAATATAATGTTTTGATTTTTAAATTCAATGTTAATGTCATTGCATTTTGAGTGGAGAGAAAAACCTAATATTTGAATATGCTAATTTAAGAAATATACAAGTAATGGACTCACTTGAATATAATACAATTTAATCGATGAATATTATAAATACCAATCTCACGCATCATTGTTGGGTCAAGCATAAATCTCTAGAGGGGAGTAGGGAAGCTTCTTATTAGAGTCCATTGCATTCACTTTTTGTTAAGTGATATATATGTACACAAAAAGTAGATAAATTATTTCAAATTGCATTGTAGCAAAAAAGACGATTAAAAAAATTACAAAATTTAAATTCAAACGATTAGTGACAATGCATTTATCTTTAGAGTCTTAAAAATTGTACAAATGCAATGTTTTGAATTTTAAATTCAATGTTAATGCCATTGTATTTTGAGGGGACTGAAAAACCTAATATTTGAATTTCTTAAATGAGGAAAAATACAAGTAATGGACTCACTTGAATATAATAGAATTTAGTAGATGAATATTATAAATACCAATCTCACGCTTCATTGCTGGGTCAAGCATAAATCTCTTAAGGGCAGTGGGGAAGCTACTTATTACAGTCCATTGCATTCGCTTTTTCGTAAGTGATATATTTGTACTCAAAAAGTAGATAAATTGTTTGAAATTGCATTGTCGCAAGGGAGACAATGAAAAAAATTACAAAATTTAAATTCAACTAATTAGTGATAATGCATTTATCCCTAGAGGTCTCTAAAATTGTTGAAATATAATGTTTTCATTTTTAAATTCAAAGCTAATGTCAAGGCATTTTGAGTGGAGAGAAAAACCTAATATTTGAATTTGTTAATTTAAGAAGAATACAAGTAATGGACTCACTTGAATAGAATACAATTTAGTGGATGAATATTATAAATACCAATCTCACGCTTCAATGTTGAGTCAAGTATAAATCTCTAAAGGGGAGTGGGGAAGCTTCTTATTAGAGTCTATTGCATTCGTTTTTTCTTAAGTGATATGTTTGTACCCAAAAAGTTGATAAATCATTTCCAATTGCATAGTAGCAAAGGAGACAATTAAAAGAAATTACAAAATTTAAATTCAATTGTTTATTGGCAATCAATTTATCCCTATAAGACTTTAAAATTCTTAAAATTGTTAAAATATAATGTTTTCATTTTTAAATTCACAGCTAATGTCAATGCATTTTGAGTTGAGAGAAAAACCTAATATTTGAATATGTTAATTGAAGAAAAATACAACTAATGTACTCACTTGAATAGAATACAATTTAGTGGATAAATATTATAAATACCAATCGCACACTACAATGTTGGGTTAAGTATAAATCTTTAGAGGGGAGTGGGGAAGCTTCTTATTAGAGTCAATTGCATTCGCTTCTTCTTAACTAATATGCTTGTACCCCAAAAGTAGATAAATCATTTCAAATTACATTGTCCTAAGGGAGACAATGAAAAAAATTACAAAATTTCAATTCAAAAAATTAGTGACAATGCATTTATCCCTAAAGGTCTTTAAAATTGTAAAACTATAATGTTTTGGATTTTCAAATTCAAAGTTAATGTCATTGCATTTTGAGTGGGGAGAAAAACCTAATATTTGAATATGTAAATTAAAGAAAAATAGAAGTAATGGGCTCACTTGGATAGAATACAATTTAGTGGATTAAAACTATAAATACCAATTTCATGCTGCAATGTTGGGTAAAGTATAAATCTCTACAAGGGAGTCGGGAAACTTCTTATTAGAGTCCATTGCATTCGCTTTTTCTTAACTAATATGTTTCTACCCCAAAAGTAGATAAATCATTTCAAATTGCATTGTAGCAAAGGAGACAATTAAAAAAATTACAAAATTTAAATTCAACTGATTATTGACAATGCATTAATCCCTTGAAGTGTTTAAAATTATAAAAATTGTAAAAATGCAATGTTTTCATTTTTAGGTTCAATGTTAATGCCATTGCATTTTGAGTGGAGAGAAAAATATAAAATTTGAATATGTTAATTAAAGAAAAATACAAGTAATAGACTCACTTGAATAGAATACAATTTAGTGGATGAATATTATAAATATCAATCTCACGCTTCAATGTTGGGTCAAATATAAATCTCTAGAGGGGAGTGGGGAAGCTTCTTATTAGAGTCCATTGCATTTGTTTTTTCTTAAGTGATATGTTTGTACCCAAAAAGTTGATAAATCATTTCGCAATTGCATAGTAGCAAAGGAGACAATTAAAAAAATGACAAAATTTAAATTCAAATGATTATTGACAATGCATTAATCCCTATAAGATTTTAAAAATGTAAAAATTGTAAAAATGAAATATTTTGATTTTTAAATTCAATGTTTACGCCATTGCATTTTGAGTGGAGAGAAAAACCTAATATTTGAATATGTTAATGGAAGAAAAATACAAGTAATGGACTCACTTGAATAGAATACAATTTAGTGGATAAATATTATAAATACGAATCGCACGCTATAATGTTGGGTCAAGTATAAATCTCTAGAGGGGAGTGGGGAAGCTTCTTATTAGAGTCCATTGCATTCGCTTTTTCTTAAATAATATGTTTGTACTCTAAAAGTAGATAAATCATTTCAAATTGTATTGTAGTAAAGGAGACAATTAAAAAAATTACAAAATTTAAATTCGACTGATTATTAACAATGCATTAATCCCTTGAAGAGTTTAAAATTGTAAAAATTATAAAAATGCAATGTTTTGATTTTTAAATTCAATGTTAAGGCCATTGCATTTTGAGTAGAGAGAAAAACCTAAAATTTGAATATGTAAGATGAAGAAAAATACTAGAAATGGACTCACTTGAATAGAATACAATTTAGTTGATGAATATTATAAATACCAATCTCACGCTTCAATGTTGGGTCAAGCATAAATCTCTATAAGGGAGTGGGGAAGCTTCTTATTAAAGTCAATTGCATTCACTTTTTCCTAAGGGATAAGTTTGTACCCAAAAAGTAGATAAATCTTTTCAAATTGCATTGTAGCAAAGAAGACAATTAAAAAAATTACAAAATTTCAAATTCAACTGATTATTGACAATGGATTTATCCTTAGAAGAGTTTAAAATTGTAACAATGCAATGTTTTGATTTTTAAATTCAATGTTAATGCCATTGCATTTTGGGAGGAGTGAAAAACTTAATATTTGAATATGCTAAATGAAGAAAAATACAAGTAATGGACTCACTTGAATAGAATAGAATTTAGTGGATGAATACTATAAATACCAATCTGACACTTCATTGCTGGGTCAAGCATAAATCTTTAGAGGGGAGTGGGGAAGCATTTGGTTAGAGCCCGTTGCATTCACCTTTTGTTAAGTGATATGTTTGTACCCAAAAAGTAGATAAATCATTTCAAATTCCATTGTAGCAAAGAGGTCAATTAAAAAAATTACAAAATTTCAAATTCAATTGATTATTGACAATGCATTTGTCCCTATAAGTCTTAAAAATTACAAAAATGGAATGTTTTGATTTTTAAATTCAATGTTAATACCATTGCATTTTGAGTGGAGAGAAAAACCTAATATTTGAATATGTTAAATGAAGAAAAATACAAGTAATGGACTCACATGAATAGAATACAATTTAGTGGATAAATATTATAAATACCAATCTCATGCTTCAATGTTGGGCCAAGTATAAATTTCTAGAAGGGAGTGGGGAAGCTACTTATTAGAGTCAGTTGCATTCGCTTTTTTGTAAGTGATATGTTTGTGCCCGAAAAGTAGATAAATCATTTCAAATCGAATTGTCGCAAGAGAGACAATGAAATAAATTACAAAATTTAAATTCAACTAATTAGTGACAATGCATTTATCCCTAAAGGACTTTAAAATTGTAAAGATATAATGTTTTTATTTTTAAATTCAAAGTTAATGTCATTGCATTTTGAGTGGAGAGAAAAACATAAAATTTTAATATGTTAATTGAAGTAAAATACAAGTAATGGACTCACTTGAATATAATACAATTTAGTTGATGAATATTATAAATACCAATCTCACGCTTCAATGTTAGGTTAAGTATAAATCTCTAGAAGGGAGTGGGGAAGCTTCTTATTGGAGTCAATTGCATTCGTTTTTTCTTAAGTGATATGTTTGTACCCAAAAAGTAGATGAATCATTTCCAATTGCATAGTAGCAAAGGAGACAATTAAAAAATTTACAGAATTTAAATTCAACTAATTATTAACAATCCATTTATACTTATAAGACTTTAAAATTGTAAAAATGAAATATTTTGATTTTTAAATTCAATGTTTACGCCATTGCTTTTTAAGTGGAGAGAAAAACCTAATATTTGAAAATGTTAATTGAAGAAAAATACAACTAATGGACTCACTTGAATAGAATACAATTTAGTGGATAAATATTATAAATACCAATCTCACGCTGCAATGTTGGGTGAAGTATAAATCTCTATAAGGGAGTGGGGAAGCTTTCTTATTAAAGTCCATTGCATTCACTTTTTCCTAAGCAATATGTTTGTACCCAAAAAATAGATAAATCATTTCAAATTACATTGTAGCAAAAAAGACAATTAAAAAAATTACAAAATTTCAAAGTTAACTGATTATTGACAATGGATTTATCCCTAGAAGAGTTTAAAATTGTAAAAATGGAATGTTTTGATTTTTAAGTTCAATGTTAATGCCATTGCGTTTTGAGTGGAGAGAAAAACCTAATATTTGAATATGTTAATTGAAGAAAAATACAAGTAATGGACTCACTTGAATAGAACACAATTTAGGAGATGAATATTATAAATCGCAATCTCGTGCTTCAATGTTGGGTCAAGTATAAATATCTAGAGGGGAGTGGGGAAGCTCCTTATTAAAGCCCATCGCGTTTGCTTTTTCTTAAGTGATATGTTTGTAGCCAAAAAGTAAGTAAATCATTTCAAATTGCATTGTAGCAAAGGAGACAATTAAAAAAATTACAAAATTTAAATTTAACTTATAATTGACAATGGATTTATCCCTAGAAGAGGTCAAAATTGTAAAAATTGTAAAAATGCAATGTTTTGATCTTTAAATTCAATGTTAATGTCATTGCATTTTGAGTGGAGAGAAAAACATAAAATTTTAATATGTTAATTGAAGTAATATACAAGTAATGCACTCACTAGAATAGAATACAATTTAGTGGAAGAATATTATAAATACCACTCTCTCGCTCCAATGTTGCGTTGAGCATAAATCTCTAGAGGGGTGTGGGGAAGCGCCATATTAGGCCGCATTGCATTCGATTTTTCTTAATTGATATGTTTGTACCTAAAAAGTGGATAAATCATTTCAAATTGCATTGTGGCATAGCAAACAATTAAAAAAATTACAAAATTTCAAATTCAACTGATTATTGACAATGCATTTATCCCTATAAGACTTTAAAATTGTAAATATAAAATGTTTTGATTTCTAAATTCAATGTTAATGCCATTGCATTTTGAGTGGAGAGAAAACCCTCATATTTGAAAATGTTAATTGAAGAAAAATACAAGTAATGGACTCACTTCAATAGAATACACTTTAGTGGATGAATATTATAAATACCAATAGCACGCTTTAATGTTGGGTCAAGCATAAATCTTTAAAGGGGAGTGGGGAAGCTTCTTATTAGAGTTCATTGCATTTGCTTTTTCTTATGTGATATGTTTGTACCCAAAAAGTAGATAAATCATTTCAAATTGCATTGTAGCAAAGGGGACAATTAAAAAAATTACAAAATTTAAATTCAACTGATTATTGACAATACATTTAACCCTAGAAGAGTTGAAAATTCTAAAAATTGTAAAAATGCAATGTTCTGATTTTTAAATTCAATGTTAACACCCTTACATTTTGAGTGAAGAGAAAAACAAAAAATTTGAATATGTTAATTGAAGAAAAATATAAGTAATGCACTCACTTGAATAGAATACAATTTAGTGAATGAATATTATAAATACCAATCTCAGGCTTCAATGTTGGGTCAAGCATAAATCTCTAAAGGGGAGTGGGGAAGCTTCTTATTAGAGTCAATTGCATTTGCTTTTTCTTAAGTGATATGTTTGTACCCAAATAGTAGGCAAATCATTTCAAATTGCATTGTAGCAAAGGATTTATCCCTAGAAGAGTTTCAAAGTGTAAAAATGCAATGTTTTGATTTTTAAATTCAATGTTAATGCCAATGCATTTTGAGTTGAGGGAAAAATATAAAATTTGAATATGTTAATTAAAGAAAAATACAAGTAATGGACGCACTTGAATAGAATACAATTGAGTGGATGAATATTATAAATACCAATCTCACACTTCATTTTAGGGTTAAGCATAAATCTCTAGAAGGGTGTGGGCAAGCTTCTTATAAGAGTCCATTGCATTCGCTTTTTCGTAAGTGATATGTTTCTACCCGAAGAGTAAATAAATCATTTCACATTGCATTGTAGCAAAGGAGACAATTAAAAAAATTACAAAATTGAAATTCAACTGATTATTGATAATACATTTATCCCTAGAAGACTTTGAAGTTGTAAAAATTGTAAAAATGCAATGTTTTGATTTTTAAATTCAATGTTTACGCCATTGCTTTTTGTGTGGGGAGAAAAACCTAATATTTGAATATGTTAATTGAAGAAAAATACAAGTAATGGACTCACTTGAATAGAATACAATGTAGTGCATGAATATTATAAATACCATTATCAGGCTTCAATGTTGGGTCAAGCATAAAACTCTAGAGGGGAGTGGGGAAGGTTCTTCTTAGTGTCCATTGCATTCGTTTTTTCTTAAGTGATATGTTTGTGCCCAAAAGGTAGATAAATCATTTTAAATTGCATGGTAGCGAAGGAGACAATTAAAAAAATAACAAAAATTAAATTCAACTAATTATTGACAATGCATTAATCCCTTGAAGAGTTTAAAATTGTAAAAATTGTAAAAATGCAATGTCTTGATTTTTAAATTCAATGTTAATGTCATTGCATTTTGAGGGGAGATTCAAACATAGTATTTGAATATGTTAGTTGAATCAAAATACAAGTAATGGACTTACTTGAATATAATACAATTTAGTGGATGAATATTATAAATTCCAATCTTACGCTTCAATCTTGGGTCAAGTATAAATCTCTAGAGGGGAGTGGGGAAGCTTATTATTAGAGTCCATTCCATTCGTTTTTTCTTAAGTGATATGTTTGTACCCAAAAAATAGAAAAATCATTTCCAATTGCATAGTAGTAAAGGAGACAATTAAAAAAATTACAAAATTTAAATTCAACTGATTATTAACAATGCATTTATCCTTATAAGACTTTAAAATTGTAAAAATTGTAAAAATGAAATATTTTGATTTTTAAATTCAATGTTTATGCCATTGCTTTTTGAGTGGAGAGAAAAACCTAATATTTGAAAATGTTAATTGAAGAAAAATACAACTAATGGACTCACTTGAATAGAATACAATTTAGTGGATAAATATTATAAATACCAATCTCACGCTGCAATGTTGGGTCAAGTATAAATCTCTATAAGGGAGTGGGGAAGCTTTCTTATTAAAGTCCATTGCATTCACTTTTTCCTAAGCAATATGTTTGTACCCAAAAAGTAGATAAATCATTTCAAATTGCATTATAGCAAAGAAGACAATTAAAAGAATTACAAAATTTCAAATTTAACTGATTATTGGCAATGGATTTATCCCTAGAAGAGTTTAAAATTGTAAAAATGGAATGTTTTGATTTTTAAGTTCAATGTTAATGCCATTGCATTTTCAGTGGAGAGAAAAACCTAAAATTTGAATATGTTTGTTGAAGAAAAATACAAGTAATGGACTCACTTGAATATAATACAATTGAGTTGATGAATATTATAAATACCAATCTCACGCTTCAATGTTAGGTCAAGTATAAATCTCTAGAGGGGAGTGGGGAAGCTTCTTATTGGAGTCCATTGCATTCATTTTTTCTTAAGTGATATGTTTGTACCCAAAAAGTAGATAAATCATTTCCAATTGCATAGTAGCAAAGGAGACAATTAAAAAATTTACAAAATTTAAATTCAACTAATTATTAACAATCCATTTATACTTATAAGACTTTAAAATTGTAAAAATTATAAAAATGAAATATTTTGATTTTTAAATTCAATGTTTACGCCATTGCTTTTTGAGTGGAGAGAAAAACCAAATATTTGAAAATGTTAATTAAAGAAAAATACAACTAATGGACTCACTTGAATAGAATACAATTTAGTAGATAAATATTATAAATACCAATCTCACGCTGCAATGTTGGGTCAAGTATAAATCTCTATAAGGGAGTGGGGAAGCTTTCTTATTAAAGTCCATTACATTCATTTTTTCCTATGCATATGGTTGTACCCAAGAAGTAGATAAATCATTTCAAATTGCATTATAGCAAAGAAGACAATTAAAAAAATTATAAAATTTCAAATTTAACTTATTATTGGCAATGGATTTATCCCTAAAAGAGTTTAAAATTGTAAAAATGGAATGTTTTGATTTTTAAGTTCAATGTTAATGCCATTGCACTTTCAGTGGAGAGAAAAAACCTAAAATTTGAATATGTTAGTTGAAGAAAAATACAAGTAATGGACTCACTTGAATATAATACAATGTAGTTGATGAATATTATAAATACAAATCTCACGCTTCAATGTTAGGTCAAGTATAAATCTCTAGAGGGGAGTGGGGAAGCTTTCGTTTTTTCTTAAGTGATATGTTTGTACCCAAAAAGTAGATAAATCATTTCCAATTGCATAGTAGCAAAGGAGACAATTAAAAAATTTACAAAATTTAAATTCAACTAATTATTAACAATCCATTTATACTTATAAGACTTTAAAATTGTAAAAATTGTAAAAATGAAATATTTTGATTTTTAAATTCAATGTTTACGCCATTGCTTTTTGAGTGGAGAGAAAAACCTAATATTAGAAAATGTTAATTGAAGAAAAATACAACTAATGGACTCACTTGAATAGAATACAATTTAGTGGATAAATATTCTAAATACCAATCTCACGCTGCAATGATGGGTCAAGTATAAATCTCTATAAGGAAGTGGGGAAGCTTCTTATTAAAGTCCATTGCATTCACTTTTTCCTAAGCAATATGTTTGTACCCAAAAAGTAGATAAATCATTTCAAATTGCATTATAGCAAAGAAGACAATTAAAAAAATTACAAAATTTCAAATTTAACTAATTATTGACAATGGATTTATCCCTAGAAGAGTTTAAAATTGTAAAAATGGAATGTTTTGATTTTTAAGTTCAATGTTAATGCCATTGCGTTTTGAGTGGGGAGAAAAACCTAATATTTGAATATGTTAATTAAAGAATAATACAAGTAATGGACTCACTTGAATAGAATACAATTTAGTGCATGAATATTATAAATACCATTATCACGCTTCAATGTTGGGTCAAGTATAAATCTCTAGAGGGGAGTGGGGAAGGTTCTTATTAGTGTCCATTGCATTCGTTTTTTCTTAAGTGATATGTTTGTGCCCAAAAGGTAGATAAATCATTTCAAATTGCATGGTAACAAAGGAGACAATTAAAAAAATAACAAAAATTAAATTCAACTAATTATTGACAATGCATTAATCCTTTGAAGAGTTTAAAATTGTAAAAATTGTAAAAGTGCAATGTCTTGATTTTTAAATTCAATGTTAATGTCATTGCATTTTGAGGGGAGATAAAAACATAATATTTGAATATGTTAGTTGAATCAAAATACAAGTAATGGACTCACTTGAATATAATACAATTTAGTGGATGAATATTATAAATACCAATCTCACGCTACATTGTTGGGTCAAGTATAAATCTTAAGAGGGGAGTGGGGAAACATCTTATTAGAGTTCATTGCATTCACTTTTTCTTAAGTGATATTTTTGTTCCCGAAAAGTAAATAAATCATTTCAAATTGCATTGTAGCAAAGGAGACAATTAAAAAAAATTACAAAATTTTAATTCAACTGATTAGTGACAATGCATTTATCCCTAGAGTCTTTAAAATGTAAAAATACAATGTTTTGAATTTTAAATTCAATGTTAATGCCTTTACATTTTGAGGTGAGTGAAAAACCTAATATTTGAATAAGTTAATTGAAGAAAAATACAATTAATGGACTCACTTGAGTAGAATACATTTTAGTGGATGAATATTATAAATACCAATTGCACGTTTCAATGTGGGGTTAAGCATAAATCTCTAGATGGGAGTGGCGAAGCTTCTTATTAAAGTCCATTACATTTGCTTTTTCTTAAGTGATATATTTGTACCCGAAAAGTAAATAAATAATTTCAAATTGGATTGTAGCAAAGGAGAGAATTAAAAAAATTACAAAAATTAAATTCAACTAATTATCAACAAAGTTTTTATCCCTAGAAGACTTTAAAATAGCAAAAATGCAATGTTTTGATTTTTAAGTTCAATGTTAATGCCATTGCATTTTGAGGGGAGAGAAAAACATTAAATTTCAATATCTTAATTGAAGAAAAATACAAGTAATGGACTCAATTAAATAGAATACACGTTTGTGGATGAATATTATAAATACCAATCTCACGTATCAATGTTGGGTCAAGCATAAATCTCTAGAAGGGAGTGGGGAAGCCTCTTATTATAGCCCATTGCGTTCGCTTTTTCTTAAGTGATATGTTTGTGCCCAAAAAGTAGGTAAATCATTTCAAATTGCATTGTAGCGAAGGAGACAATTAAAAAAATTACAAAATTTAAATTCAACTGATTATTGACAATGGATTTATCCTCAGAAGAGGTCAAAATTGTAAAAATTGTACAAATGCAATGTTTTGATCTTTAAATTCAATGTTAATGCCATTGCATTTTGAGTGGAGAGAAAAACATAATATTTGAATATGTTAATTGAAGAAAAATACAAGTAATGGACTCACTTAAGTAAAATACAATTAAGTGGATGAATATTATAAATACCAATCTCACGCTTCAATGATGGGTCGAGCATAAATCTCTAGAGGGGAGTGGGAAAGCTTCTTATTAAAGTCCATTGCATTCACTTTTTCTTCAGTGATATGTTTGTACCCAAAAAGTAAAGAAATCATTTCAAATTGCATTATAGCAAAGGAGACAATTAAAAAAATTACAAAATTTAAATTGATCTAATTATTAACAATGTGTTAATCCCTTGAAGAGTTTAAAAGTGTAAAAATTGTAAAAATGCAAAGTTTTGATTTTTAAATCCAATTTTAATGCCATTGCATTTTGAGTAGAGTGAACAACACAATAGTTGAATATGTTAATTGAAGAAAAATACACGTAATGGACTCACTTGAATAGAATACAATTTAGTGGATGAATATTATAAATACCAATCTCACGCTTTAATGTTGGCTCAAGCAAAAATCTCTAGGGGGGAGTGGGGAAGTTTCTTATTAAAGTCCATTGCATTCCCTTTTTCTTAAGTGTTATGTTCATACCCAAAAAGTAGATAAATCATTTGAAATTGCATTGTAGGGAAGAAGACAATTAAAAAAATTACAAAATTTAAATTCAATTGATTATTGACAATGTATTTACCCTTAGAAAACCTTAAAATTGTAAAAATTGTAAAAATGCAATGGTTTGATTTTTAAATTCAATGTTAATGATGTTGCATTTTGAGTGGGGGGGAAAAACATAATATTTGAATGTGTTGAATGAAGAAACATAAAAGTAATAGACACATTTGAATGGAATACACTTTAATGGATGAATATTATAAATACCAATCTCATGCTTCAATGTCGAGTCAAGTATAAATCTCTAGTGTGGAGTGGAGAAGCTTCTTATTAGAGTCCATTGCATTCGTTTTTACTTAAGTGATATGTTTGTACCCAAAAAGTAGATAAATCATTTCAAATTGCATTATAGCAAAAAAAGCAATTAAAAAAGTTACAAAATTTAAATACAACTGATTATTACAATGCATTTATCCCTAGAAGACTTTAAAATTATAGAAATGCAATGCTCTGATTTTGAAATTGAATATTAATGCCATTGCTTTTTGAGTGGAGGGAGAAACTTAATATTTGAATATGTTGATTGAAGAAAATTACAAGTAATGGACTCACTTCAATAGAATACAATTTAGTGGATGAATATTCTAAATACCAATCTTACGCTTTAATGTTGGGTCAAGTATAAATCTCTAGAGGGGTGTGGGGAAGCTACTTATTAGAGTCCATTGCATTCGCCTTTTTTTAAGTGATATGTTTGTACCAAAAAAGTAGATAAATCATTTCAAATTGCATTGTAGAAAAGAAGACAATTAAAAAAATTACAAAATTTAAATTCAACTAATTATTGACAATGTATTAATCCCTTGAAGAGTTTAAAATTGTGAAAATTGTAAAAATGCAATTTTTGATTTTTGAATTCAATGTTAATGTCATTGCATTTTTAGTGAAGGGAAAAACTTAATATTTGAATATGTTGATTGAAGAAAAATACAAGTAATGGACTCACTTGAATATAATTTAATTTAGTGGATGAATATTCTAAATACCCATCTCATGCTTCATTGTTGGCTTAAGCATAAATCTCTAAAAGGGAGCTTCTTATTAGAACCCATTGCATTCGTTTTTTCTTAAGTGATATCTTTGTACCCAAAAAGTAGATAAATCATTTCAAATTGCATTATAGCGAAGAAGACAATTGAAAAAATTATAAAATTTAAATCCAACTAATTATTGACAATGCATTTATCCCCAAAAGAGTTTAAAATTATAGAAATGCCATGTTTTGATTTTTCAATTCAATGTTAATGCCATTGCATTTTGACTGGAGAGAAAAACCTAATATTTGCATATGTTAATTGAAGAAAAATATAAGTAATGGACTCACTTGAATATAATACAATTTAGTGGATGAATATTAAAAATACATATGTCACGCTTTAATGTTGGCTCAAGCATAAATCCCTAAGGTGGAGT
>JAHLGP010017642.1:0-24650 GCA_020141445.1 Bruguiera sexangula
ATTATATACAATACACTTTAGTGGAAAAATAATATAAATAGCATTCGTAAACTTCAATATTAGGTTGAGCATATTGCGCTTGAGGGTGGTAGGGAAACTTTTTTATTAGAGTCCATTAGATTTGTTTTTTCTTAAGTTGTATGTTCTTAGACTAAAACTATATAAATCACTTCAAATAGCATTGAGGTAATGGAGATTACTAAAAAAATTTCAAAATTTAAATTCAACTGATTATTAATAGTGAATTTATCCCTATAGGAATTGAGAATTCTAAAATTTGAAAAAGTGCATTGTTTTGATTTTAAAATTTATTGCTAATGCCATTACATTTGAATGGTGAGAAAAACATAATATTTGAAAATGTTAGATACATAAAAATATAAATATTGGACTTAGTTGTATAAATTACACTTTAGTGGAGGAAAATTATAAATAGCAATCCCAAGTTTCAATGATAGGTCGAGCTTATTACACTTGAGGGGGGTGGGCAAAGTTCTTATTAAAGTCCCTTGCATTTGCTTTTTCCCTCTATTGTATATTTTTAGATTAAATTTATATAAATCATTTCAAATAGCATTGTGACAAAGCAAATTTTGATTTTTAAATTTATTACTAATGTCATTACATTTTAATGGTGAGAAAACGTAATATTTGAAAATGTTAAATAGACAAAAGTACAAGTATTGGACTCAATTATATACAATACTCTTTAGTGGAAGAATAATATAAATAGCATTCGCAAACTTTAATATTAGGTTGAGCATATTGCGCTTGAGGGGGTGGGGAAACTTTTTATTCGAGTCCATTGCATTTCCTTTCTCTTATGTTGTATGTTCTTAGACTAAAACTATATAAATCACTTCAAATAGCTTTGAGGCAATGGAGATTCCTAAAAAAATTTTACAATTTAAATTCAACTAATTATTTACAGTGCATTTATCCCTAAGGAATTAAGAATTCTAAAAATTGAAAAGGTGCAATGTTTTGATTTTAAAATTTATTGCTGATGCCATTACATTTGAATGATGAGGAAAAAATAATATTTGAAAATGTTAGATACACAAAAATGTAAGTATTAGACTCAATTGTATAAATTACACTTTAGTAGAAGAAAATTATAAATAGCAATCCCAAGTTTCAATGTTAGGTCGAGCATATTGCGCTTGAGGGGGGGTGGGCAAAGTTCTTATTAAAGTCCCTTGCATTTGCTTTTTCTTCTATTGTATATTTTTAGACTAAATTTATATAAATCATTTCAAATAGTATTGTGGCAAACCAGATAATTAAAAAAATTTCAAAATTGAAATTGAATTGATTATTAAAAGTGCATTTATTCCTATAGGAATTTAGAATTTTGAAAATTGAAAAAGTGCAATGTTTTGATTTTTAAATTTATTACTAATGCCATTACATTTTAACGGTGAGAAAACATAATATTTGAAAATGTTAAATAAACAAAAATACAAGTGTTGGACTCAATTATATCCAATACTCTTTAGTGATAGAATAATAGAAATAGCAATCGCAAACTTTAATATTGGGTTGAGCATATTGCACTTGCGGGCGATGGGGAAACTTCTTATTCGAATCTATTGCATTTCCTTTTTCTTATGTTGTATGTTCTTAGACTAAAACTATATAAATGACTTCAAATAGCATTGAGGCAATGGAGATTGCTAAAAAAATTTCAAAATTTAAATTCAACTGATTATTTACAGTGCATTTATCCCTAAAAGAATTGAGAATTCTAAAAATTGAAAAAGTGCAATGTTTTGATTTTAAAATTTATTACTAATACCATTACATTTGAATGGTGAGAAAAATATAATATTTGAAAATGTTAGATACACAAAAATATAAGTATTGGACTCAGTTGTATAAATTACACTTTAGTGGAAGAAAATTATAAATAGCAATCCCAAGTTTCAATGTTAGGTCAAGCATATTGCGCTTGAGGGGGGTGGGCAAAGTTCTTATTAGAGTTCCTTGCATTTGCTTGTTCTTATGTTGTATATTTTTAGACTAAAATTATATAAATCGATTCAAATAGCTTTAAGGAAAAAGAGATAAATCATTTCTATTAACATTGTGGCAAAGAAGATAATTAAAAAAATTTCAAAATTTAAATTCAACTGATTATTAATAGTACATCTATCACTATAGGAATTTAGAATTCTAAAAATTGAAAAAGTGCAATGTTTTGATTTTTAAATTTATTACTAATGTCATTACATCTGAATGGTGAGAAAAGTTAATATTTGAAAATGTTAAATAAACAAAAATACAAGTATTGGACTCAACTATATACAATACATTTTAGTGGAAGAATAATATAAATAATAATCGCAAACTTCAATATCAGGTTGAGCAAATTGCACTTGTGGGGGGTGGGGAAACTTCTTATTAGAGTCCATTGCATTTCCTTTTTCTTATGTTGTATGTTTTTAGACTAAAACTATATAAATCATTTCAAATAGCATTAAGGCAAAGGAGGTAACTAAAAAAATTTCAAAATTTAAATTCAACTGACTATTAACTATGCATTTATCCCTATAAGAATTTAGAATTCTGAAAAGTGAAAAAGTGCAATGTTTTGATTTTAAAATTTATTGCTAATGCTATTACATTTGAATGGTGAGAGAACATAATATTTGAAAATGTTAAATAAACAAAAATACAAGTATTAGACTCAATTGTATAAATTACACTTTAGTGGAAGAAAATTATAAATAGCAATCTCATGTTTCAATGTTAGGTTGAGCATATTACACTTGAGGGGGGTGGGCAAACTTCTTATTAGACTCACTTGCATTTGCTTTTTCTTATGTTGTATATTTTTAGACTAAAATTATATAAATCATTTCAATTACCATTGTGGCAAAGGAGATAATTAAAAGAATTTTAAAATTTAAATTCAACTGATTATTAACAATGTATTTATCCCTATAGGAATTTGGAATTCTAAAAATTGAAATAGTGCAATGTTTCGATTTTTTAATTTATTACTAATGTCATTACATTTGAATGATAAGGGAACATAATATTTGAAAATGTTAAATAAAAAAAATACAAATATTGGACTCAATTATATACAATACACTTTAGTGGAACATTAATATAAAAAGCAGTTCCAAACTTTAATATGAGGTTGAGCATATTGCATTTAAGAGGGGTGGGGAAACTTCTTTGAATGGTGAGAAAACATAATATTTGAAAATGTTAAATAAACAAAAATACAATTATTGGACTTAATTATATACAATACACATTAGTGGAAGAATAATATTAATAATAATCGCAAATTTCAATATTAGGTTGAACAAATTGCATTTAAGGGGGTGGAAAAACTTCTTAATAGAGTCTATTGCATTTCTTTTTTCTTATGTTGTATGTTCCTAGACTAAAATTATATAAATCCTTTCAAATAGCATTGAGGAAATGGAGATTACTAAAAAGATTTGAAAATTTAAATTCAATTGATTATTAACAATGCATTTATCCCTATAGGAATTTAGAATTCTAAAAATTAAAAAAGTACAATGTTTTGATTTTTGAATTTATTGCTAATGTCATTACATTTGAATGGTGAGAAAAATATAATATTTGAAAATGTTAGATACACAAAAATACAAGTATTAGACTTAATTGTATAAATTACACTTTAGTGGAAGAAAATTATAAATAGCAATCCCAAGTTTCAATGTTAGGTCAAACATATTGCGCTTGAGGGGGGTGGGCAAACTTCTCATTAGAGTCCCTTGCATTTGCTTTTTCTTATGTTTTATATTTTTAAAGTAAAATTATATAAAGCATTTCAAATAACATTGTGGAAAAAGAGATAATTAAAAAAATTTTAAAATTTAAATTCAACTAATTATTAACAATGCATTTATCCCTATAAGAATTTAGATTTCTAAAAATTGAAAAAATGCAACGTTTCGATTTTTAAATTTATTGCTAATGTCATTACATTTGAATGGTGAGAAAACATAATATTTGAAAATGTTAAATAAACAAAAATACAAGTATTGGACTCAATTGTATAAATTATTCTTTAGTGGGAGAAAATTATTAATAGCAATCCCAAGTTTCAACATTAGGTCAAGTATATTGCGCTTGAGGGGGGTGGGCAAACTTCTTATTAGAGTCCCTTGCATTTGCTTTTTCTTATGTTTTATATTTGTAAACTAAAATTGTATAAATCATTTCAAATAACATTGTGGCAAAGGAGAGAATTAAAAAAATTTCAAATTTTAAATTCAATTGCTTATTAAGAGTGCATTTATCCCTATAAGAATTTAGAATTCTAGAAATTGAAAAATTGCAATGTTTTGATTTTTAAATTTATTGCTAATGTCATTGCATTTGAATGGTGAGAAAACATAATATTTGAAAATGTTAAATAAACAAAAATACAAGTATTGGACTCAATTGTATATATTACACTTTAGTGGAAGAAAATTATAAATAGCAATCGCAAGTTTGAATGTTAGGTCGAGCATATTGCGCTTGAGGGGGCTGGGCAAACTTTTTATTAGAGTCTCTTACATTTGCTTTTTCTTATGTTTTATATTTGTAGACTAAAATTATATAAATCATTTCAAATGACATTGTGGCAAAGGAGATAATTAAAAAATTTTCAAAATTGAATTCTGAAAATTGAAAAAGTGCAATGCTTTGATTTTTAAATTTATT
The DNA here is from genome assembly GCA_020141445.1 of Bruguiera sexangula. NCBI lineage: Eukaryota > Viridiplantae > Streptophyta > Magnoliopsida > Malpighiales > Rhizophoraceae > Bruguiera > Bruguiera sexangula. The sequence goes on from JAHLGP010017642.1 coordinate 4,696, forward strand.
ACTAATACCATTACATCTGAATGGTGATAAAACATAATATTTGAAAATGTTAAATAAACAAAAATTGAAGTATGGACTCAATTATATACCATACATTTTAGTGGAAAAATAATATAAATAGCAATTGCAAATTTCAATATTAGGTTGAGCATATTGCCCTTGAGGGGGGTGGGGAAACTTCTTATTAGAGTCCATTGTATTTCCTTTTTCTTATGTTGTATGTTTTTAGATTAAAACTATATTAATCAGTTCAAATAGCATTGAGGCAAAGGAGATAACTAAAAAAATTTCAAAATTTAAATTCAATTAATTATTAACTGTGCATTTATCCTTATAGGAATTTAGAATTCTAAAAATTGAAAAAGTGCAATGTTTTGATTTTTAAATTTATTGCTAATGTCATTACATTTGAATTGTGAGAGAATATAATATTTGAAAATGTTAAATACACAAAAATACCAGTATTGGACTCAATTGTATATCGTACACTTTAGTGAAAGAATATTATAAATAGTAATCTCAAGTTTCAATGTTAGGTCCAACATATTGCGCTTAAGGGGGGTGGGCAAATTTCTTGTTAGAGTCCCTTGCATTTGCTTTTTCTTATATTGTATATTTTTAGATAAAAATTATATAAATCATTTCAAATAACTTTATGGTAAAGGAGATAATTAAAAAATTTTAAAATTTAAATTTAACTGATTATTAACAGTGCATTTATCCTTATAGGAATTTAGAATTCTAAAAATTGAAAATGTGCAATATTTTGATTTTTAAATTTATTACTAATGTCATTACATTTGGATTGTGAGAGACCATAATATTTGAAAATGTTAAATACACAAAAATACAAGTATTGGACTCAACATCAAAGTCAAATGAAAGCTCCTCAACATCAAAGCCATCAACGGAGGAAGCTTTCAAAACTATGAAACACTTAAAGATAAGAGAAAAGGAAGAATCATCTAGTGAGGATGATGATGATGATGATGAGGAAGAAAGTGAAGGTGAAGTGTTGGCTTACTTCATAAGGAAATTCAAAAAGGGGTTTAAGAAGGGAAAAGGACAGTTGTCCTTGAGATGTTATCGTTGTGGGAAGACTGGACACTTTGCTTCTTAGTGCAAAGTGAAACTTGATGATGAAGATGAGGATGGTAATGATGAGTAGGATTCAAAATGGAGAAGACCATCATCCAAATCAAAGAAGTCCAGCAAGAAGACTGCCAACCCACAGAAGAAGAAGAAAGGCTCATTCAAGAGTTATGTGAGCTAGACAAAAGAAGCTAATGAGGAGGAAGATGTAGACTCATTAGATGAGCATGCCTTTATGGCATCAGCTCAATGTGGTAGTTCAACCTCTGAAGAGGAAGAGGAGGTTGATGAAGAAGAACCAGATCTTGAAGTTGCTTCTAACTCAGCTTCAAAGGAGATAATCAGAAGGGGCAAAACCATAAGAAGGTTGAAGGCCCATATAAAACAAGTTGAAGCAAAGATTGAGGAAGCAAAAAGTCAAAAAGATGAAATAAGGGCTGAACATATTGACTTGAAGAGAAGATTTGAAGAATAGATCAAAATATGTGAATACCTTACAATGAAGCTTGCCACAAGGACTTCAACAATTGAAGAAATGGAGATAGAGTAGCTGAGACTCTAGCAACAACTCAAAAAGAGTGAAGAGAACTTGCAGAAACTTGACGTGGTAGGAGAAACAAGCTCTGCAAGAGAAAAGAAGAATGAGACTTTGCCACAGAAGTTGAAAGAGAAGGCTGTGACTCAGGAGAAGATAGCTGAAGAAAAGAAGATAGTTATCAAACCAAAGTCAGGGCCAAAAATGATGTATGTGGTTAAAGAGCAGCAACCCATAGCTGCTAAGTCTCAGAAAGAAAAGACTGATCAGCCAGGAACAGTGAAGGCTGAAAATAAAGAAGATTTAAAGAAGCAACCTAGGGTTGCAAACAAAAATGAAGAAAAGAAAGTCAGCCAGCCAAAGCAAAGAAGCCAGCAACCTTGCCTACACAGCAAGTAATGAACAAAAGAAGACAAGTTGTGGTTAGACCCAAGAAGAGGCAGTTTCAAGGTCACTACTTTTATTGTGGAGTTTGGGGTCATAAGGCAAGTAAATGCTGGTGGAGAAGGCCAGTATATGTCTCCAACTTGCAAAGATCCGATGTTGCATACAGGGGGAGACAATACAAAATTCAGAGGAGAACACCTGCTGTGAGTTCTTACACATACTGTAAAAAGCAAGGACACACTGACAAGGATTGTTGGTGGAAGCCTAAACTAGTGGTTTCAAAGAACAAGTTTGCTATATTGACAGACTTGGAACAGTGTGAAAGGTGTGGGTAGGATGGCCATAATGCCAAGAGATGCATGACACTTCTCCCTAAGCAAGAGAAGGCACTCAATGACACAATGAAAACAATTGGTGCAGTTAAAGCTGAGAAAAAGGAGAAAACTATCTTCAAGCCAGTTCAAAAAAAGGAATATAAAACTAAAAGGGAGGTAGCTAATATAGCTGAAATTGCACTAAAAGCTGACTATAAGGATAAGACTATAAGGATAAGCAGTGGATCCTTGATAGTGGATGCACTTCACACATGACAGAAGATAAGAGTAAATTATCAAAGCTGAACAAGTCAAGAGAAGGCAGAGTCAAGTTTGGCAATGATAATTCACTCAACATCAGTGGTTAAGGGTCAGTAAATATTGGAAAATGAAAGCTAAAAGATGTTTTGCACGTTGATGGACTCAGATATAATCTAGCATCTGTCAGCCAACTATGTAATGAAGACCATGAAGTGATATTCACAAAAATAGGTTGCCAAGTAAAAAATAAAGAAGACAATACTATTGCAGCTAAGAAGAGAACAGCTGGAAATTTATATGTGATTGATAAGGACAAAACAAACAACTATTTACTTACAAAAGAAGAAGAAAATCAACTCTGGTATAGGAGGCTAGGACACTTAACACAGAAGAACATGAGGAAGCTGATTACTACTCATGCAATCAGAGAAATTCTGGACCTCAGGAGAGAGAGAGAGTATGTCTACTCAGCATGTTCTCAAGGAAAACATGCCAAAAAGTAGTATAAGACCAAAGAGTTCAGTTCTGAAGCAGTGCTTGACATTGTACATACTGATTTGTGTGGGCCAATGAGAACAAAAGGGTTAAATGGTGAGAGGTACTTCATCTTGTTTGTTGATGATTATTCCAGAAGGACCTGCATCATGCACCTCAAATACAAGTCAGAAGTTTTGAAATGCTTCAAGAGATACTAAAGATTGGCTGAAAATGAGAGTGAAAAGAAGATCAAAGTATTGAGTTCAGTTTAAGGCACTGAATTCACAAATGAAGTTTTTGAAGATTACCTTGAGAAGCATGGAATTCACCATCAAATGGCAGCAACAAGAACACCTCAATAGAATGGGGTTGTAGAAAGGAAAAATAGAGTTGTGGTTGAAATGACAAGAACTCTACTACTGGAATCTAAGCTTCACACAAGATTTTGGACAGAATCAACATTTATAGCCGTGCACCTACTGAACAGAGTTTTACTAAGACCCAATACTGATAAGACTCCATATGAGCTATGGAGTGGGAAGAAGACAACAGCCAAGTATCTCAGAATCTTTGGCAGCCCATATTTTGTGAAGAATAAGGAGCAAAACTTGAGAAAATTCCATGCTAGGTCAAATGAAGGCATCTTTGTGGGATACTTAGCAAAGACAAAAGGTTACAAAGTTTTCCTGCATAAACTGGGAAAAGTGGTCACTTCTAGTGATGTGAGAATAGATGAAAACTGGAAAACAATGCAAAATGGAGAAGCTGAGGACAGTGAAGAAGGTGACTTCAAGATAGAAGAAGAATCAGACCAACATGAAGAAAAGGGTAAAGAAGTAAGTTCAGACTCAGAGAAGAGTGGGTCTGAAGATGAAGAAAGAGATCCTCTTACAACTAAGATTGTGCAAGAGAGAAAGACAAAGAAAACTTGGTCCAGTGCTCATCAAGGAAATCAGATCATAGGTGACCAGCAGGAGTTACAACAAGAAGAAGAATTGTGGGAGCCACTACTTCACTCTCACAAGTTGAACCTAAATCTATTGAAAAGGCTGCACAAGACAAAGCCTGGGTCAAAGCTATCAATGAGGAGCTGGATCAAATCGAGAAGAATGATACATGAGAGTTGGTTCCAACACCCACTAACAAAAATGTCATAGGAACAAAATGGGTGTTTAGAAATAAACACAATGAAGATGGGAAGGTGGTGAGGAACAAGGCTAGGCTGGTTTACAAAGGCTACACTCAGATAAAAGGAGTAGATGTTGATGAAACTTTTGCACCAATAGCAAGGCTAAAAACTATTAGAATGTTCTTAGCTTTGGCAGCACATAAGAGGTATAAAGTTTATCAGATGGATGTGAAATCAACTTTTCTAAATGGGCTTCTGAAAGAAGAAGTGTATATTGAACAACCCGATGGAGTACAAATCAGTAAGGATAAGACACACATGTGCAAGCTGAAAAAAGCCTTGTATGGCCTTAAACAAGCCCTAAGGGCATGGTACAGCAAGCTGGATGTGTATTTGAGAAGGTTGAACTTCAGAAGAGGAACAGTTGATAATAACTTATATGTGTTCAACTTAGAGAAAGGTCAGCTGATAACCATAGTATATATAGATGACATCATCTTTGGAGGGGATCACTCTAAGCTATGCCAAGAATTTGCACAGAAGATGAGTGAGGAATTTGAGATGTCATTGATTGGAGAAATGACTTACTTTCTTGGATTACAGATAAAACATTGTGAAGAAGATATTTTTATTTCTCATACAAAATATGCCAAAGAGATGCTGAAAAAGTTTGGCATGAAGGATAGCAGACCTGTCAGTACCCCTATGACAGTGGGCTGCAAGTTAACAAAAGATCAGGAAGGAAGGAGTACAAGCCCTACAGAATACAGGAAGATGATAGGGAGCCTTCTGTACCTTACAGCATCAAGGCCTGATCTCATGCAAGTTGTGTGCATTGCCAACAAATTCCAAGTTGATCATAAGGAATCTTATGTGTTGGCAGTGAAAAGAATCCTAAGATACCTCAAAGGGACATTGGAAATGGGTTTATGGTATCCTGCCATGGATTCTATAAAACTACAAGCATACATAGATGTAGACTGGGCAGGAAGTACATATGGCAAAAAATCAACCAGTGGCTGCAACTTCTACTTGGGTTCAAAGTGTGTTGCATGGTTAAGTATAAAGCAAAACAGTGTTGCTTTGAGCATAACTTAGGTTGAGTATATGGCTACTTGTGCAGCATGTACTCAAGTGATATGGATGCAAAGACAATTGGCAAATTTGGGTGTTGAAGTGAAGTTACTAGTAAGTGTACTTTGTGATAATCAAAGTGCAATTGATCTCAGCAAGAATCGAGTTCAACATTCAAGGAGCATGCATATTGACATCCAGTATCACTTTATCAAGGATCAAGTGGAAGAGGGCACAATTTAGTTGGAGTATGTTGGCACTAAAGATCAAATCTCAGATATTCTAACTAAACCTCTATCCACAGAGCTGTTTGAAAAGCACAGAATGAGTCTATCTGTGCAAATGCCTCCTCAAGCCTGAAGTTTAGGTGAATCATCCATCTCTACTTTGCGGGTTTTTCAAATTTGTAATTGGTTGGCAAAAGGGGAGAGAAACAACAATGCAGGGGGAGCTATTAAGGAAGGGGGAGTGCATATTTAGGGGGAGTTGTAATCCATTTGCTTCTGGATTATTACTCTAAGAAGATTATGAAGGACTGCTGCATAATGACTTTTGTTGTGAGTGTTGCCAACAAATACAATGGGGGAGATTGTTGTTCCTATAACCTTGTATGGGTTGTAATTGTTGTCAACCAGATTTAAGCGTGCAAGCAGAAGTGGCTCATATCCCAAGAATTACAGGATAAGACTAGCATGTCAAATAACCTTGTAAAGTGATTTACTTGTTGAGGGAGTTTAGCATTGCTTAAGTCTTAGTGTGACAGGGTTGTATACGGATAATAAGTTCATAAGAAGTTAAATCTGCAAGTCCGTAAACCTGTCCTAAGACTAAGTCCAGGAGCAAAAGTTTAGAGGAAGTGTCTGTAAGATGGTCCGCAAGAGGAGTCTATAAGAAGATTCCATAAGGTGGTCCGCAAGAGAAGTCCAAAAGATGAGTCCATAAGATGGTCCAAAGGATGATTTCGTAAGAAGATTCCATAAGATAGTCTGAAGGACGAGTCCGGAGGAAGATTCCATAACATTGGCCCATAAGAAGACCACTCCACAGGATGAACAGTGGATTTCAAAGTTACGGAGTAAATTCTGGAAGTACAGAGTAATTTTGTAGGAGCAGAGCAATTCCGGAAGTGGATGAACAGTGAAGTCCGAGGTTACGGAGCAATTTCGTAGTTACAAAGTAATTTCATGGTTACAGAGTGATTCCTGAGGAGCGAAATAATTATGGGGTTACGGACAAATAAGGAGTCCAGAAGAAGGGAAGGTTATAGAATTTTAACTTAGCATTTCTAGAAGATAGGCAATTACAGGGGCAGTTTCTTCTATACATTTTTAACTATTCATGGACAATCTTGGCCGTTCATTCAAGCATTCAAAGGATGAGATTTCAGCAGAAAGAAAAAAGCAAGAAAGTAAGTCTGTCGCAGCTATAGTAAACCCTACTAGGGTTTCCATAGAGGGCAGTATATAAACCAAGACTTATCTCTTATGTGTAGAGGTGTGTGTATGTGAGGCAACCTAGTGAAGACATTCTGTGAAGCTTAGAGAGAACTCAACGAATTTCTAGATTTCTTGAAGAGAGGTTAGAGAGTGTTTTGGTGATCTTCCAAGCAGCAATGAAGCAGCCTATTCAAATAAAGTAGAGGCAAGACAAGTTAGAAGAAGGGTAGGCACAACAAGTGACACTCTTTATATTGTGATTGCTTTGTATTTGTAATAGTGAAAGAAGTAGAAGATTAAGACATCCATTGTAACTACATTGTAATCATAGCGGATACCACACTGGTATTCTCAAGTATAGTGGATTGTCTCGGTAGAGGAAGAATCCCTACCACCGTGGAGTAGGTCATATTGGCCGAACCATGTAAATCTCTTGTGTCCTTGTTTTGAATTTACATTCTATGTTTTGAATTGAGTTGTAAACAAAGTTAAAGAATCATCAAACCCATAACCTAAAAGAAGACCTAATCAAGAACAACCAATATGTTTAATAGGTAAGGTGTCTGAAAGGTAACCTTGGGGACTATTGTGATTAATAGGTAACAATAGATCTACCTTAGTTGAATCTGAGAAAGAATTCATTTCTGAGAAGAGTTTGAAGTTGTTCACCCACCCGCATATTGACAAGAGCTAAAGTATTAAAGAAGTAGAGTACTTTGGCTTAAATTATTAAAGTTTTTCAAGAGGGTGATGCTAATTCACCCTCCCTCAGTATCACAGACTAGTAGATCCTAGGGTGAAGTTGGGAACTTCACAAGTATTGGACTCAATTGTATAAAGTACACTTTAGTGGAAGAATATTATAAATAGCAATCCCAAGTTTCAATGTTAAGTCGAGCATATTGCGCTTGAGGGGGGTGGGCAAATTTCTTGTTAGAGTCCCTTGCATTTGCTTTTTCTTATGTTATATATTTTTAGACTAAAATTATATAAATCATTTCAAATAACATTGTGGCAAAGGAGATAATTAGAAAAATTTCAAAATTTAAATTCAACAGATTATTAACAATGCATTTATCCTTATAGGAATTTAGAATTCTAAAATTGAAAAAGTGCAATGTTTTGATTTTTAAATTTATTGCTAATGTCATTACATTTGAATTGGGAGAAAACATAATATTTGAAAAGGATAAATACACAAAAATACAAGTATTGGACTCAATTGGATAAAATACACTTTAGTGGAAGAATATTATAAATAGCAATCACATGTTTGAATGTTAGGTCGAACATATTGTGCTTGAGAGGGGTGGGCAAACTTCTTATTAAAGTCCCTTGCATTTGCTTTTTCTTATGTTGTATATTTGTAGACTAAAATTATATAAATCATTTCAAATAATATTGTGGCAAAGGAGATAATTAAAAAAATTTCAAAATTTAAATTCAATTGATTATTAAGAGTGCATTTATCCCTATAAGAATTTAGAATTCTAAAAATTGAAAAATTGCAATGTTTTGATTTTTAAATTTATTGCTAATGCCATTACATCTGAATGGTGAGAAAACATAATATTTGAAAATGTTAAATAAACAAAAATACAAGTATTGGACTCAATTATATACAATACACTTTAGTGGAAGAATAATATAAATTACAATCGCAAACTTCAATATTAGCTTGAGCATATTGCGCCTGAGGGAGGTGGGGAAATTTCTTATTAGAGTCCATTACATTTCCTTTTTCTTATGTTGTATGTTTTTAGACTCAAACTTTATAAATCATTTCAAATAGTACTGAGGTAAAGGAGATAACTAAAAAAATTTTAAAATTTAAATTCAACAGATTATTAACAGTGCATTTATCCTTATAGGAATTTAGAATTCTAAAAATTGAAAAAATGCAATGTTTTGATTTTTAAATTTATTGCTAATGTCATTACATCTAAATGGTGAGAAACCATAATATTTGAAAATGTTAAATAAACAAAAATACAGGTATTGGACTCAATTATATACAGTACACTTTAGCGGAAGAATAATATAAATAACAATCGCAAACTTCAAAATTAGGTTGAGCATATTGCGCTTGAGGAGGGTGGGGAAACTTCTTATTGGAGTCCATTGAATTTCCTATTTCTTATGTTGTATGTTCTTAAACTAAAACAATATAAATCATTTCAAATAGCATTGAGGCAATGGAGATTACCAAAAAAATTTTAAAATTTAAATTCAACTGATTATTAACAGTGCATTTATCCTTATAGGAATTTAGAATTTTAAATATTGAAAAAGTGCAATGTTTTGATTTTAAAATTTATTACTAATACCATTACATTTGAATGGTGAGAAAAACATAATATTTGAAAATGTGAAATACCCAAAAATACAAGTATTGGACTCAATTGTATAAATTAGACTTTAGTGGAAGAAAATTATAAATAGCAATCCCAAGTTTCAAAGTTAGGTTAAGCATATTGTGTTTGAGGGGGGTGGGCAAACTTTTTATTTGAGACCCTTGCATTTGCTTTTTCTTATTTGTATATTTTTAGACTAAAATTATATAAATCATTTCAAATAACATTGTGACAATGGAGATAATAAAAAAAATTTCAAAATTTCAATTCAACTGATTATTAACAGTGCATTTATCCCTATAGGAATTTAGAATTCTAAAAATTGAAAAAATGCAATATTTTGATTTTTAAATTTATTGCTAATGTCATTACATTAGAATGGTGAGAAAACATAATATTTAAAAATGTTAAATACGCAAAAATACAAGTATTGGACTCAATTATATACAATACACTTTTGTGGTAGAATAATATAAATAGCAATCGCAAATTTCAATATTAGGTTGAGCATATTACGCTTGAGGGGGGTGGGGAAACTTCTTGTTAGAGTCCATTGCATTTCCTTTTTCTTTTGTTACATGTTCTTAGACTAAAACTATATAAACTATTTCAAATAGCATTGAGGAAATGGAGATTACTAAAAAAATTTGAAAATTTAAATTTCACTGATTATTAACAATGCATTTATCCCTATAAGAATTTAGAATTCTAAAAATTGAAAAAGTGCAATGTTTTGATTTTTAAATTTATTGCTAATGTCATTACATTTGAATGGTGAGAAAAACATAATATTTGAAAATGCTAAATAAACAAAAATACAAGTATTGGACTTAATTGTATAAAAGACACTTTAGTGGATGAAAATTATAAATAGCAATCCTAAGTTTTAATGTTAGGTTGAGCATATCGCGCTTGAGGGGGGTGGTCAAACGTCTTCTTATTACAGACCCTAGCATTTGCTTTTTCTTATGTTGTATATTTTTTGACTAAAATTATATAAATCATTTCAAATAGCATTGTGACAAAGGAGATAATTAAAAAAATTTCAAAATTTAAATTCAACTGATTATTCATAGTGCATTTATCCCTATAGGAATTTAGAATTATGAAAATTGAAAAAGTGCAATGTTTTGATTTTTAAATTTATTACTAATGCCATTACATTTGAATGGTGAGAAAACATAATATTTGGAAATGTTAAATAAACAAAAATACAAGTATTGGACTCAATTATATACAATACACTTTTATGGTAGAATAATATAAATAGCAATCGCAAATTTTCAATATTAGGTTGAGCATATTGCGCTTGAGGGGGGTGGGAAAACTTTTCGTATGCTGCCCTCTTTTCTAGAGGCTCCTCCAAGTTCTATTTTCTTACCATCTATTTGCTACAAGCTCTCTTTTCTTCTTTCCATATACTACCCTATTTTCTACAGGCTCCTCCAGGTTCTATTTTCTTCTTACTATCAATTTGCTACAGGCTTTTTTTTCTTCTTACCATAGGCTGCTCTATTTTTTTCTTCCTGTTTATTTGCTAGAGGTTTTGTTTTCACCTTACCATAAGCTGCTCTGTTTGGACAAGTGGATTGACAATCCTCGCAATCGTAGCCCATCTACTTTGATGGTAGCCAGCAATCACATGAGTTTCCAACAGTTGGAAAGCAACAAATGAGGATAGGGATTAATTACCAAATGTTGTCTGTGCACATAATTTTAAGAGAAGTTACTTCATTTTCAAATTCATAAACTCCATAGATATTTCAACCATGTAATGTAAAACATAATCTATTTGTTAAAGCTTAATTTGCTGTACAACCTTTTTTCATTGATGAAAGGAAGAGGAGTGCACGAATAGATAAAATGTCTATTTCAGTACTTGCTCTTAAATTTATTTGCTGCAGGCTCTATTTCTCCTTAACATCTATTTCCTACAGGCTCTATTTTCTTCTTTCTGTATGCTACTCTATTTTCTACAGGTTCCTTCAGGTTTTGTTTTCTTACCCTTTATTTGCCACAGGCTTTGTTTTCTTCTTACTATAGGCTACTCTATTTTCTAAAAGCTCCTACAAGCTGTGTTTTTCTTCTTAATATTTATTTGCTAAAGCCTTTGTTTTCTTCTTATCGTCTATTTGCTATAGGTTTTATTTTCTTCTAACTGTTTATTCGCTATGAGGTTCTATTTTCTTCTTACCTTCAATTTGCTAGAGGCTCTATTTTCTTCTTACCCTAGTCTACTCTATTTGGACAAGTGGATTGACAGTCCTCCCAATCTTATGCCATACACTTTGATTGTAGCCAGCAGTTTCATGAATTTCCAAGAGTTGGAAAGCAACTAAAGAGGATGAGGATTAAATACCAAAGGTTGCCTGTGCACATGATTTTGAAATAAGCAGCATGATTTTCACATTCATAAACTCCATGGGTATTTCAACTAGGGAAAGCAAAATAGAATCTATTCATTGAAGCTTAATTTGTCGTATAATCTTTTTTTATGGATGTAAGGAAGAGGAGTGCACGAACATATGAAATGTCTATTTTAGTACCTACTCCTAAAATCTATTAACTACAAGTTGTGTCTTCTTCTTACCGTCTATTTGCTACAAGCTCTATTTTCTTCTTTTCATTTGTTGCACTATTTTTTACAAGCTCTTCCATTTTTTGCTTTCTTCTTACCGTCTATTTGCTATAGGCTTTATTTTCCTCCTACCTTAGGCTACTCTATTCTCTATAGGCTCTTAAAGGCTTTGTTTTCTTCTTACCGTAGGTTTCTTTGTTTCGACAAGTAGATTGACAATCCTCCCAATCTAAGCCCATACTCTCTAATGGTAGCCAACAGTCACATGACTTTCCATCAGTTGGAAAGCAATAAATAAGGACGAAGATTAATTATGAAACGTTGCATATGCATATAATTTTGAAAAAAAAAAAATAGCTTGATTTTCAAATTCATAAACTCTACAAGTAAGTCAACCATGTAATACACAACAAAATTTGTTCATTGCAGCTTAATTTGCCTTATAATCTTTTTTGATTGATGAAAGGAAGATGAGTGCAGGAACAAATAAAATGTTTATTTTAGTACCTACTCCTAAAATCTATTTGCTGCAAGCTCAGTTTTCTTCTTATCGTCTATTTGTCACAGACTCTATTTTCTTCATTCCGTATACTACTCTATTTTCTATAAACTCCTCTAGGTTTTGTTTTCTTCGAATTGCCTATTTGCTACTCTATTTTCTATAAACTCCTCTAGGTTTTATTTTCTTCCTACCTTAGGTTACTCTGTTTTCTACAAGCTCCTATAGGCTCTGTTTTCTTCATACTGTCTATTTGCTATAGGCTTTTTTTCCTTCTTACCATACATTACTTTGTTTTTTTCTTACCGTCTATTTGCTAGAGACTCCATTTGCTTCTTACCGTAAGCTACTCTATTTGGATAAGTGGATAAACAATCCTCCTAATCGTAACCCATACACTCTAATGGTAGCTAACAATCATATGAGTTTCCAACAGTTGGAAAGCAACAAATAAGGATGAGGATTAATTACCGAAGGTTGCCTGTGCATATAATTTTGAAAGTAGCTTGATTCTGAAATTTGTAAACTCTGCAAGTATTTCAACCATGCAATGCACAACAAAATCTATTCATTGAATCTTAATTTGTCGTATAATCTCTTTCGATGGATGAAAGGAAGAGGAGTTCACAAATAGATAAAATGTCTATTTTAGTACCTACTCCTAAAATCTATTTGCTACAGTTTCTATTTTCCTCCTTTCGTAAACTGCACTGTTTTCTACTGGCTCCTATAGGTTTTTTTTTTTTTCTTACCATCTATTTGCTATTGGCTTTGTTTTCTTCTTAGCATAGACTACTGTGTTTTCTAGAGGCTCATATAGTCTCTATTTTGTTCTTGTTGTTTATTTGCTAGAGGTTTTGTTTTCTTTTTACCATCTATTTGCTAGAGGCTTTGTTTTCTTCTTACCATAGACTGCTCTATTTGGACAAGTGGATTGACAATCCTCCCATACACTCTGATGGTAGCTAACAGCCACATAAGTTTCTAATAGTTGGAAAGCAATAAATGAGGATGAGGATTAATTACTAAAGGTTGCCTGAGCATTTAATTTTGAAAGAAGTAACTTGATTTTCAAATTCATAAACTCCATAAATATTTCAACTATGTGATGCACAATAGAATCTATTCATTAAAGCTTAATTTGTCATATAATCTCTTTTGATAGATGAAAGGAAGAGGAGTGTGCAAACAAATAAAATGTCTATTTTTAGTACCTACTCCTAAATCTATTTGCTATAGGCTCTATTTTCTTCTTTCTGTAAGTTACTTTATTTTTTACAAGTTCTTCTAAGTTCTATTTTCTTCTTACCATTTATTTGCTATAGGCTCTATTTTCTTCTTACCATAGGCTACTCTGTTTTCTATAGGCTATATTCTCTTTTTGTTGTCTATTTGCTAGAGACTTTGTTTTCTTCTTATCGTCTATTTGCTAGAGGCTATATTTCTTCTTACCATTGGTTGCTCTGTTTGGACAAATGGATTGACAGTCCTCCCAATGTTAGCCCATACACTCTGATGGTAGCTAGTAATCACATAAGTTTCCAACACTTGGAAAGCAACAAATGAGGATAAGGATTAATTACCAAAGGTTGCTTATGCACATAATTTTGAAAGAAGTAGCTTGATTTTCTAATTTGTAAACTCCACGGGTATTTCAACCATTTTATGCACAATAAAGTCTATTCTTTAAAGCTTAATTTGTCGTATAATTTCTTTTGATGGATGAAAGGAAGAGGAGTGCATGAACTGATAAAATGTCTATTTTAGTATCTATTCCTAACATCTATTTGCTCTAGACTCTATTTTTTTCTTACCATCTATTTTCTACATATTCTATTTTCTACAAGCTTCTCTTGGTTCTATTTTTTTCAAACTATTTATTTGCTATAGGCTCTATTTTCTTCCTACCTTAGCCTGCTCTGTTTTCTATAGGCTCTGTTTCTTCTTACCGTCTATTTGCTAGAGGCTTTGTTTCATCTTACCATAGGCTGCTCTATTTGGACAAATGGATTGACAGTCCTCCCAATCTTAGCCCATATACTCTAATGGTAGTCAATAGTCACATGAGTTTCCAACAGTTGGAAAAGTAATAAATGATGATGAGGATTAATTACCAAAGATTGCCTGTGCATATAATTTTGAAAGAAATAGCATGATTTTCAAATTCCTAAATTCCACAGGTATTTCAACCATGTAATGCACAACAAAATCTATTCATTGTAACTTAATTTACCATATAATCTTTTTTAATTAAAGAAAGGAAAAGGAGTACACGAACAGATAAAATGTCTATCACAGTACCAACTCCAAAAATCTATTTGCTGCAAGCCTTGATTTCTCCTTATTGTGTATTTGCCATAAGCTTTGTTTTCTTCATTTCGTATATTGCTCTATTTTCTACAGGATCCTCTAGGTTTTGTTTTCTTCTTATTGTCTATTTGATGTAAGCTTTGTTTTTGTCCTACCTTAGGCTACTCGGTTTCAACAGGCTCTATTTTCTTCTTACCGTCTATTTGCTACAGGCTCTTTTTTCTTCTTACCATACGCTGCTTTGTTTTCTTTTTACCATCTATTTGCTAAAGGCTCTATTTTCTTCTTAGCATAGGCTACTCTGTTTGGACAAGTGAATTGACAATCCTCTCAATCTTAGTTTGTACACTCTGATGGTAGCCAACAGTCACATGAGTTTCCAATAGTTGGAAAGCAACAAATGAGTACAAGGATTAATTATCAAAGGTTGCCTATGTACATAATTTTGAAAAAAGTAGCTTGATTTTCAAATTCATAAACTCCATGGGTATTTCAACCATGTAAAGCATAACGAAATCAATTCATTGATGCTTAATTTTTCATATAATCTCTTTTGATGGATGAAAGGAAGATGAGTGCATAAACAAATAAAATGTCTATTACAATACCTACTTTTTAAATCTATTTGCTACAGACTCTATTTTATTCCTTCCATAGGCTACTCTATTTTCTGTAGGTTCCTTCAAGTTCTATTTTTTTTCTTACCATTTATTTGCTATAGGCTATGTTTTCTTCCTCACATAGGCAGCTCCATTTCCTAGAGGCCCTTACTGGCTCTGTTTTCTTCTTCTCATCTATTTGCTAGAGGCTCTATTTTCTTTTTAGGGTTTATTTGCTAAAGGCTTTCTTTTTTTCCTACCATAAACTACCCTGTTTGGACAAGTGGATTGACAATCCTCCCAATCTTAGGCCATACATCCTTATGGTAGCCAACAGCCACATAAGTTTCCAACAGTTGGAAAGCAATAAATGAGGACGAGGATTAATTAACAAAGGTTACTTATGTACATAATTTTGAAAGAAGTAGCTTGATTTTCTCATACGTAAACTCCATGGGTATTTCAACCATGTGATGCAAAACAAAATCTATTCCTTGAAGCTTAATTTGTCATATCATGTTATTTGATGGATGAAAGGAAGAGGAGTGCACGAATAGATAAAATGTCTATTTTAGTACCTACTCCTAAAATCTATTTGCTATAAACTCTCTTTTCTTCTTACTGTCTATTTCCTACAAGCTCTATTTTCTTCTTTTTGTATGCTACTCTATTTTCTACAAGCTCCTTCAGCTTCTATTTTCTTCTTACCGTCTATTTGCTATAGGCTCTATTTTCTTCTTATATTAGGCTGCTTTGTTTTCTACAGGCTTTGTTTCTTCTTACTGTTTATTTGCTATAAGCTTTGTTTTCTTCCAACTTTAAGCTACTTAGTTTTCTACAAGCTCCTATATTCTTTGCTTCTTCTTACCGTCTATTTGCTACAGACTCTATTTTCTTCCAACCTTAAGCTGCACAGTTTTTTACAAGCTCCTATAGTCTCTGTTTCTTCTTACCTTCTATTTGCTACAGACTCTATTTTCTTTTTATCATTTATTTGCTAAAGGCTCTATTTTCTTTTTACCATAGGCTACTCTATTTGGACAAGTGGATTGACAATCCTCCCAATCTTAAGCCATACACTTTGATGGTAGTCAGTAATCATATGAGTTTCCAACAGTTGGAAAGCAACAAATGAGGATGAGGATTAATTACCAAAGGTTGCCTGTGCACATAATTTTGAAAGAAGTAGCTTCATTTTCAAATTCGTAAACTCCATGGTATTTAAACCATGTAATGCACAACAAAATCTATTCTTTGAATCTTAATTTGTAGGATGATCTTTTTTTATGGATGAAAGGAAGAGGAGTGTACAAACAAATAAAATGTCTATTTTAGAACCTACTCCTAAAATTTATTTGTTCCAGACTTTGTTTTCTTCTTATCATCTATTTGCTACAGACTTTATTTTCTTCTTTCCATATGTTGCTTTATTTTCAACTAGCTCTGCCAAGTTCTATTTTCTTCTTACCATCTATTTGCTATAGCTCTATTTTCTTCCTATCTTAGGCTCCTATATTTTTTACATGCTCCTACAGGTTTTAACAATAGGCTACTATATTTTCTATAGGCTTCTATAGGCTTTGTTTTCTTCTTGTCATCCATTTACTAGAGGCTCTATTTTCTTCTCACCATCTATTTGTTAGAGGCTTTATTTTCTTCTTACCATTGGCTACTCTATTTGGACAAGTGGATTGACAGTCCTCCCAATCTTACACCATACACTTTGATGGTGGCTAACAGTCACATGAGTTTCCAATAGTTGGAAAGCAATAAATAAGGACGAAAATTAATTACTAAAGGTTGCCTATGCAATGGGTATTTCAACCATGTAATGCAAAACATAATCTATTCATTGAAACTTAATTTGTCCTATAATTTTTTTTATGGATGAAAGGTAGAGGAATGCATGAACAGATAAAATGTCTATTTTGGTACCTACTCCTAAATTCTATTTGCTACTAGCTCTATTTTCTTTTTTCTATTAGTTACTTTATTTTTTACAAGCTCCTCTAGGTTTTGGTTTCTACTTACCGTCTATTTGCCACAGGCTCTGTTTTTTTCCTCTCTTAGGTTGCTCTATTTTCTACAAGTTTTTACAGGCTCTATTTTTTTTCCAATTATCTATTTCCTACAGCCTCTATTTTCTTCTTACCATAGACTGCTTTGTTTTCTATAGGTTTTATTTTCTTCTTACCATTTATTTACTATGGGCTATGTTTTCTTCTTACCGTAGGCTGCTCTGTTTGGACAAGTGGATTAATAGTCCTCCCAAACTTAGCCTATACACTTTGATGGTACCTAGTAGTCACATGAGTTTTAAACAGTTTGAAAGCAACAAATGAGGATGAGTATTAATTACCAAATGTTACTTGTGCACATAATTTTCAAAGAAGTAGCTTGATTTTCACATTCATAAACTCCATAGGTGTTTCAACCATGTAATGCAAAACAAAATCTATTCATTGAAGTTTAATTTGCCGTATAACCTTTTTTGATGGAGGAAAGGAGCAGAAATGGACGAACATATAAAATGTCTATTTTAGTACCTATTCCTAAAATCTATTTGCTATGGGCTTTGTTTTCTTCTTACCATATATTTGCTACAGGCTCTATTTTCTTCTTACCGTTTATTTGCTTCAGGCTCTGTTTTCTTCTTTCCTTAGTCTACTCTGTTTTTTATGGGCTCTCTAGGTTCTATTTTCTTCTTACCTTCTATTTGCTACAGACTCTATTTTCTTCCTACCTTAACCTGCTCTGTTTTTTACAAGCTCCTATAAGCTCTATTTTCTCCTTACCATCTATTTGCTACAAGATCTATTTTCTTCTTACTATCTATTTGCTATAGGCTCTATTTTCTTCTTACCATAGGCTGCTCTCTTTTCTACAGACTCTATTTTCTTTTTACTGTTTATTTGCTAGAGGCTCTATTTTCTTCTTACCAGAGGCTACTCAGTTTGGACAAGTGAATTGATAGTCCTCCCAATCTTAGGCCATACACTTTGATGGTAGTCAACAGTCACATGAGTTTCCAACAGTTGAAAAATAACAAATAAATACAAGGATTAATTACCAAAAGTTGCCTGTACACATAATTTTGAAAGAAGTAGCTTGATTTTGAAATTCATAAACTCCATAGGTATTTCAACCATATAATACAAAATAGAATCTATTCATTAAAACTTAATTTCCCGTATTATCTTTTTTTATGGATGAAAGGAAGAGGAGTGCATGAACAGATAAAATGTCTATTTTTGTACCTACTCCAAAAATTTATTTGCTACATGCTCTATTTTCTTCTTACTGTATATTTGTCGCAGGCTTTGTTTTCTTCTTTCCGTATGCTACTTTGTTTTCTACAGACTTCTTTAGGTTTTGTTTTCTTCTTACCATCTATTTGCTACAGGCTCTATTTTCTTCCTATCTTAGGTTGCTCTGTTTTTTATGGGCTCTGTTTACTTCATATTGTCTATTTGTTATAGCTTTCTTTTCTTTTTACCATAGGTTGCTTTGTTTTCTATAGGTTCTATTTTCTTCTTACTGTTTATTTAATAGAGGCTCTGTGTTCTTCTTTCCTGAGGCTGCTCAATTTGGACAAGTGGATTAACAATCCTCCCAATCTTAGCCCATACACTCTCATGGTACCCAACAATCACATGAGTTTCCAAAAGTTGGAAAACAACAAATGAGGATGAGGATTAATTACCAAAGGTTGCCTGTGCACATAATTTTAAAAGAAGCAACTTGATTTTCAAATTCATAAACTCCATCAGTATTTCAACCATGTAATCCAAAACAAAATCTATTCATTGAAGTTTAATTTGCCGTCTAATCTTTTTTTATGAATGAAAGGAAGAGGAGTATGCAAACATATAAAATGTCTATTTTAGAGCTTACTCCTAAAATCTATTTGCTCCAGGCTTTATTTTCTTCTTACTATCTATTAGCTACAGACTTTGTTTTCTTCTTTTCATATGCTACTCTCTTTTCTACAAGCTCCTCCAAGTTCTGTTTTCTTCTTACTGTATATTTGCTACAAGCTCTGTTTTCTTCCTACCATAGGCTACTCTATTTTCTACAGGTTCTATTTTCTTCACACCATCTATTTGCTACAGGCTCTATTTTCTACAGGCTCCTACAAGCTCAGTTTTCTATAGGCTTTGTTTTCTTCTAACCATTTATTTACTAGAGGTTCTGTTTTCTTCTTACCATCTATTTGTGAGAGGTTCTGTGTTCTTCTTACCATCTATTTGTGAGAGGCTCTGTGTTCTTCTTACTAGTGGATGCTTTGTTTGGACAAGTGGATTGACAATTCTCGTAATCTTAGCCTATACACTCTAATGGTAGTCAGCAGTCACATGAGTTTCCAACAGTTAGGAAGTTACGAATGAGTATAAGGATTAATTACCAAAGGTTACTTGTGCACATAATTTTGAACGAAGTAGCTTGATTTTCAAATTTGTAAACTCTATGGGTAACAACCATGTAATACGAAATAGAATTTATTCATTAAAACTTAATTTCCCGTATAATCTTTTTTAATGGATGAAAGGAAAAGGAGTGCACGAACATATAAAATGTCTATTTTAGTACCTACTCCAAAAATTTATTTGCTACAGGCTTTGTTTTCTTCTTACTATCTATTTGTTGTAAGCTTTGTTTTCTTCTTACCATTTATTTGCTACAGGTTTTATTTTTTTCTTACTGTCTATTTGCTGGAGGCTCTATTTTCTTCTTACTAAAAGCTACTCTATTTGGACTAGAGGATTGACAGTCCTCCTAATCTTAGCCCATACACTCTAATGGTAGCCAACAGTTACATGAGTTTGCAATAGTTGGAAAGCAACAAATGAGGATGAGGATTAATTTCCAAAGGTTACCTATGCACATAATTTTGAAAGAAGTAGCTTCAT
>JAHLGP010017643.1:0-24648 GCA_020141445.1 Bruguiera sexangula
ATTATATACAATACACTTTAGTGGAAAAATAATATAAATAGCATTCGTAAACTTCAATATTAGGTTGAGCATATTGCGCTTGAGGGTGGTAGGGAAACTTTTTTATTAGAGTCCATTAGATTTGTTTTTTCTTAAGTTGTATGTTCTTAGACTAAAACTATATAAATCACTTCAAATAGCATTGAGGTAATGGAGATTACTAAAAAAATTTCAAAATTTAAATTCAACTGATTATTAATAGTGAATTTATCCCTATAGGAATTGAGAATTCTAAAATTTGAAAAAGTGCATTGTTTTGATTTTAAAATTTATTGCTAATGCCATTACATTTGAATGGTGAGAAAAACATAATATTTGAAAATGTTAGATACATAAAAATATAAATATTGGACTTAGTTGTATAAATTACACTTTAGTGGAGGAAAATTATAAATAGCAATCCCAAGTTTCAATGATAGGTCGAGCTTATTACACTTGAGGGGGGTGGGCAAAGTTCTTATTAAAGTCCCTTGCATTTGCTTTTTCCTCTATTGTATATTTTTAGATTAAATTTATATAAATCATTTCAAATAGCATTGTGACAAAGCAAATTTTGATTTTTAAATTTATTACTAATGCCATTACATTTTAATGGTGAGAAAACGTAATATTTGAAAATGTTAAATAGACAAAAGTACAAGTATTGGACTCAATTATATACAATACTCTTTAGTGGAAGAATAATATAAATAGCATTCGCAAACTTTAATATTAGGTTGAGCATATTGCGCTTGAGGGGGTGGGGAAACTTTTTATTCGAGTCCATTGCATTTCCTTTCTCTTATGTTGTATGTTCTTAGACTAAAACTATATAAATCACTTCAAATAGCTTTGAGGCAATGGAGATTCCTAAAAAAATTTTACAATTTAAATTCAACTAATTATTTACAGTGCATTTATCCCTAAGGAATTAAGAATTCTAAAAATTGAAAAAGTGCAATGTTTTGATTTTAAAATTTATTGCTGATGCCATTACATTTGAATGATGAGGAAAAAATAATATTTGAAAATGTTAGATACACAAAAATGTAAGTATTAGACTCAATTGTATAAATTACACTTTAGTAGAAGAAAATTATAAATAGCAATCCCAAGTTTCAATGTTAGGTCGAGCATATTGCGCTTGAGGGGGGGTGGGCAAAGTTCTTATTAAAGTCCCTTGCATTTGCTTTTTCTTCTATTGTATATTTTTAGACTAAATTTATATAAATCATTTCAAATAGTATTGTGGCAAACCAGATAATTAAAAAAATTTCAAAATTGAAATTGAATTGATTATTAAAAGTGCATTTATTCCTATAGGAATTTAGAATTTTGAAAATTGAAAAAGTGCAATGTTTTGATTTTTAAATTTATTACTAATGCCATTACATTTTAACGGTGAGAAAACATAATATTTGAAAATGTTAAATAAACAAAAATACAAGTGTTGGACTCAATTATATCCAATACTCTTTAGTGATAGAATAATAGAAATAGCAATCGCAAACTTTAATATTGGGTTGAGCATATTGCACTTGCGGGCGATGGGGAAACTTCTTATTCGAATCTATTGCATTTCCTTTTTCTTATGTTGTATGTTCTTAGACTAAAACTATATAAATGACTTCAAATAGCATTGAGGCAATGGAGATTGCTAAAAAAATTTCAAAATTTAAATTCAACTGATTATTTACAGTGCATTTATCCCTAAAAGAATTGAGAATTCTAAAAATTGAAAAAGTGCAATGTTTTGATTTTAAAATTTATTACTAATACCATTACATTTGAATGGTGAGAAAAATATAATATTTGAAAATGTTAGATACACAAAAATATAAGTATTGGACTCAGTTGTATAAATTACACTTTAGTGGAAGAAAATTATAAATAGCAATCCCAAGTTTCAATGTTAGGTCAAGCATATTGCGCTTGAGGGGGGTGGGCAAAGTTCTTATTAGAGTTCCTTGCATTTGCTTGTTCTTATGTTGTATATTTTTAGACTAAAATTATATAAATCGATTCAAATAGCTTTAAGGAAAAAGAGATAAATCATTTCTATTAACATTGTGGCAAAGAAGATAATTAAAAAAATTTCAAAATTTAAATTCAACTGATTATTAATAGTACATCTATCACTATAGGAATTTAGAATTCTAAAAATTGAAAAAGTGCAATGTTTTGATTTTTAAATTTATTACTAATGTCATTACATCTGAATGGTGAGAAAAGTTAATATTTGAAAATGTTAAATAAACAAAAATACAAGTATTGGACTCAACTATATACAATACATTTTAGTGGAAGAATAATATAAATAATAATCGCAAACTTCAATATCAGGTTGAGCAAATTGCACTTGTGGGGGGTGGGGAAACTTCTTATTAGAGTCCATTGCATTTCCTTTTTCTTATGTTGTATGTTTTTAGACTAAAACTATATAAATCATTTCAAATAGCATTAAGGCAAAGGAGGTAACTAAAAAAATTTCAAAATTTAAATTCAACTGACTATTAACTATGCATTTATCCCTATAAGAATTTAGAATTCTGAAAAGTGAAAAAGTGCAATGTTTTGATTTTAAAATTTATTGCTAATGCTATTACATTTGAATGGTGAGAGAACATAATATTTGAAAATGTTAAATAAACAAAAATACAAGTATTAGACTCAATTGTATAAATTACACTTTAGTGGAAGAAAATTATAAATAGCAATCTCATGTTTCAATGTTAGGTTGAGCATATTACACTTGAGGGGGGTGGGCAAACTTCTTATTAGACTCACTTGCATTTGCTTTTTCTTATGTTGTATATTTTTAGACTAAAATTATATAAATCATTTCAATTACCATTGTGGCAAAGGAGATAATTAAAAGAATTTTAAAATTTAAATTCAACTGATTATTAACAATGTATTTATCCCTATAGGAATTTGGAATTCTAAAAATTGAAATAGTGCAATGTTTCGATTTTTTAATTTATTACTAATGTCATTACATTTGAATGATAAGGGAACATAATATTTGAAAATGTTAAATAAAAAAAATACAAATATTGGACTCAATTATATACAATACACTTTAGTGGAACATTAATATAAAAAGCAGTTCCAAACTTTAATATGAGGTTGAGCATATTGCATTTAAGAGGGGTGGGGAAACTTCTTTGAATGGTGAGAAAACATAATATTTGAAAATGTTAAATAAACAAAAATACAATTATTGGACTTAATTATATACAATACACATTAGTGGAAGAATAATATTAATAATAATCGCAAATTTCAATATTAGGTTGAACAAATTGCATTTAAGGGGGTGGAAAAACTTCTTAATAGAGTCTATTGCATTTCTTTTTTCTTATGTTGTATGTTCCTAGACTAAAATTATATAAATCCTTTCAAATAGCATTGAGGAAATGGAGATTACTAAAAAGATTTGAAAATTTAAATTCAATTGATTATTAACAATGCATTTATCCCTATAGGAATTTAGAATTCTAAAAATTAAAAAAGTACAATGTTTTGATTTTTGAATTTATTGCTAATGTCATTACATTTGAATGGTGAGAAAAATATAATATTTGAAAATGTTAGATACACAAAAATACAAGTATTAGACTTAATTGTATAAATTACACTTTAGTGGAAGAAAATTATAAATAGCAATCCCAAGTTTCAATGTTAGGTCAAACATATTGCGCTTGAGGGGGGTGGGCAAACTTCTCATTAGAGTCCCTTGCATTTGCTTTTTCTTATGTTTTATATTTTTAAAGTAAAATTATATAAAGCATTTCAAATAACATTGTGGAAAAAGAGATAATTAAAAAAATTTTAAAATTTAAATTCAACTAATTATTAACAATGCATTTATCCCTATAAGAATTTAGATTTCTAAAAATTGAAAAAATGCAACGTTTCGATTTTTAAATTTATTGCTAATGTCATTACATTTGAATGGTGAGAAAACATAATATTTGAAAATGTTAAATAAACAAAAATACAAGTATTGGACTCAATTGTATAAATTATTCTTTAGTGGGAGAAAATTATTAATAGCAATCCCAAGTTTCAACATTAGGTCAAGTATATTGCGCTTGAGGGGGGTGGGCAAACTTCTTATTAGAGTCCCTTGCATTTGCTTTTTCTTATGTTTTATATTTGTAAACTAAAATTGTATAAATCATTTCAAATAACATTGTGGCAAAGGAGAGAATTAAAAAAATTTCAAATTTTAAATTCAATTGCTTATTAAGAGTGCATTTATCCCTATAAGAATTTAGAATTCTAGAAATTGAAAAATTGCAATGTTTTGATTTTTAAATTTATTGCTAATGTCATTGCATTTGAATGGTGAGAAAACATAATATTTGAAAATGTTAAATAAACAAAAATACAAGTATTGGACTCAATTGTATATATTACACTTTAGTGGAAGAAAATTATAAATAGCAATCGCAAGTTTGAATGTTAGGTCGAGCATATTGCGCTTGAGGGGGCTGGGCAAACTTTTTATTAGAGTCTCTTACATTTGCTTTTTCTTATGTTTTATATTTGTAGACTAAAATTATATAAATCATTTCAAATGACATTGTGGCAAAGGAGATAATTAAAAAATTTTCAAAATTGAATTCTGAAAATTGAAAAAGTGCAATGCTTTGATTTTTAAATTTATTACTAATACCATTACATCTGAATGGTGATAAAACATAATATTTGAAAATGTTAAATAAACAAAAATTGAAGTATGGACTCAATTATATACCATACATTTTAGTGGAAAAATAATATAAATAGCAATTGCAAATTTCAATATTAGGTTGAGCATATTGCCCTTGAGGGGGGTGGGGAAACTTCTTATTAGAGTCCATTGTATTTCCTTTTTCTTATGTTGTATGTTTTTAGATTAAAACTATATTAATCAGTTCAAATAGCATTGAGGCAAAGGAGATAACTAAAAAAATTTCAAAATTTAAATTCAATTAATTATTAACTGTGCATTTATCCTTATAGGAATTTAGAATTCTAAAAATTGAAAAAGTGCAATGTTTTGATTTTTAAATTTATTGCTAATGTCATTACATTTGAATTGTGAGAGAATATAATATTTGAAAATGTTAAATACACAAAAATACCAGTATTGGACTCAATTGTATATCGTACACTTTAGTGAAAGAATATTATAAATAGTAATCTCAAGTTTCAATGTTAGGTCCAACATATTGCGCTTAAGGGGGGTGGGCAAATTTCTTGTTAGAGTCCCTTGCATTTGCTTTTTCTTATATTGTATATTTTTAGATAAAAATTATATAAATCATTTCAAATAACTTTATGGTAAAGGAGATAATTAAAAAATTTTAAAATTTAAATTTAACTGATTATTAACAGTGCATTTATCCTTATAGGAATTTAGAATTCTAAAAATTGAAAATGTGCAATATTTTGATTTTTAAATTTATTACTAATGTCATTACATTTGGATTGTGAGAGACCATAATATTTGAAAATGTTAAATACACAAAAATACAAGTATTGGACTCAACATCAAAGTCAAATGAAAGCTCCTCAACATCAAAGCCATCAACGGAGGAAGCTTTCAAAACTATGAAACACTTAAAGATAAGAGAAAAGGAAGAATCATCTAGTGAGGATGATGATGATGATGATGAGGAAGAAAGTGAAGGTGAAGTGTTGGCTTACTTCATAAGGAAATTCAAAAAGGGGTTTAAGAAGGGAAAAGGACAGTTGTCCTTGAGATGTTATCGTTGTGGGAAGACTGGACACTTTGCTTCTTAGTGCAAAGTGAAACTTGATGATGAAGATGAGGATGGTAATGATGAGTAGGATTCAAAATGGAGAAGACCATCATCCAAATCAAAGAAGTCCAGCAAGAAGACTGCCAACCCACAGAAGAAGAAGAAAGGCTCATTCAAGAGTTATGTGAGCTAGACAAAAGAAGCTAATGAGGAGGAAGATGTAGACTCATTAGATGAGCATGCCTTTATGGCATCAGCTCAATGTGGTAGTTCAACCTCTGAAGAGGAAGAGGAGGTTGATGAAGAAGAACCAGATCTTGAAGTTGCTTCTAACTCAGCTTCAAAGGAGATAATCAGAAGGGGCAAAACCATAAGAAGGTTGAAGGCCCATATAAAACAAGTTGAAGCAAAGATTGAGGAAGCAAAAAGTCAAAAAGATGAAATAAGGGCTGAACATATTGACTTGAAGAGAAGATTTGAAGAATAGATCAAAATATGTGAATACCTTACAATGAAGCTTGCCACAAGGACTTCAACAATTGAAGAAATGGAGATAGAGTAGCTGAGACTCTAGCAACAACTCAAAAAGAGTGAAGAGAACTTGCAGAAACTTGACGTGGTAGGAGAAACAAGCTCTGCAAGAGAAAAGAAGAATGAGACTTTGCCACAGAAGTTGAAAGAGAAGGCTGTGACTCAGGAGAAGATAGCTGAAGAAAAGAAGATAGTTATCAAACCAAAGTCAGGGCCAAAAATGATGTATGTGGTTAAAGAGCAGCAACCCATAGCTGCTAAGTCTCAGAAAGAAAAGACTGATCAGCCAGGAACAGTGAAGGCTGAAAATAAAGAAGATTTAAAGAAGCAACCTAGGGTTGCAAACAAAAATGAAGAAAAGAAAGTCAGCCAGCCAAAGCAAAGAAGCCAGCAACCTTGCCTACACAGCAAGTAATGAACAAAAGAAGACAAGTTGTGGTTAGACCCAAGAAGAGGCAGTTTCAAGGTCACTACTTTTATTGTGGAGTTTGGGGTCATAAGGCAAGTAAATGCTGGTGGAGAAGGCCAGTATATGTCTCCAACTTGCAAAGATCCGATGTTGCATACAGGGGGAGACAATACAAAATTCAGAGGAGAACACCTGCTGTGAGTTCTTACACATACTGTAAAAAGCAAGGACACACTGACAAGGATTGTTGGTGGAAGCCTAAACTAGTGGTTTCAAAGAACAAGTTTGCTATATTGACAGACTTGGAACAGTGTGAAAGGTGTGGGTAGGATGGCCATAATGCCAAGAGATGCATGACACTTCTCCCTAAGCAAGAGAAGGCACTCAATGACACAATGAAAACAATTGGTGCAGTTAAAGCTGAGAAAAAGGAGAAAACTATCTTCAAGCCAGTTCAAAAAAAGGAATATAAAACTAAAAGGGAGGTAGCTAATATAGCTGAAATTGCACTAAAAGCTGACTATAAGGATAAGACTATAAGGATAAGCAGTGGATCCTTGATAGTGGATGCACTTCACACATGACAGAAGATAAGAGTAAATTATCAAAGCTGAACAAGTCAAGAGAAAGCAGAGTCAAGTTTGGCAATGATAATTCACTCAACATCAGTGGTTAAGGGTCAGTAAATATTGGAAAATGAAAGCTAAAAGATGTTTTGCACGTTGATGGACTCAGATATAATCTAGCATCTGTCAGCCAACTATGTAATGAAGACCATGAAGTGATATTCACAAAAATAGGTTGCCAAGTAAAAAATAAAGAAGACAATACTATTGCAGCTAAGAAGAGAACAGCTGGAAATTTATATGTGATTGATAAGGACAAAACAAACAACTATTTACTTACAAAAGAAGAAGAAAATCAACTCTGGTATAGGAGGCTAGGACACTTAACACAGAAGAACATGAGGAAGCTGATTACTACTCATGCAATCAGAGAAATTCTGGACCTCAGGAGAGAGAGAGAGTATGTCTACTCAGCATGTTCTCAAGGAAAACATGCCAAAAAGTAGTATAAGACCAAAGAGTTCAGTTCTGAAGTAGTGCTTGACATTGTACATACTGATTTGTGTGGGCCAATGAGAACAAAAGGGTTAAATGGTGAGAGGTACTTCATCTTGTTTGTTGATGATTATTCCAGAAGGACCTGCATCATGCACCTCAAATACAAGTCAGAAGTTTTGAAATGCTTCAAGAGATACTAAAGATTGGCTGAAAATGAGAGTGAAAAGAAGATCAAAGTATTGAGTTCAGTTTAAGGCACTGAATTCACAAATGAAGTTTTTGAAGATTACCTTGAGAAGCATGGAATTCACCATCAAATGGCAGCAACAAGAACACCTCAATAGAATGGGGTTGTAGAAAGGAAAAATAGAGTTGTGGTTGAAATGACAAGAACTCTACTACTGGAATCTAAGCTTCACACAAGATTTTGGACAGAATCAACATTTATAGCCGTGCACCTACTGAACAGAGTTTTACTAAGACCCAATACTGATAAGACTCCATATGAGCTATGGAGTGGGAAGAAGACAACAGCCAAGTATCTCAGAATCTTTGGCAGCCCATATTTTGTGAAGAATAAGGAGCAAAACTTGAGAAAATTCCATGCTAGGTCAAATGAAGGCATCTTTGTGGGATACTTAGCAAAGACAAAAGGTTACAAAGTTTTCCTGCATAAACTGGGAAAAGTGGTCACTTCTAGTGATGTGAGAATAGATGAAAACTGGAAAACAATGCAAAATGGAGAAGCTGAGGACAGTGAAGAAGGTGACTTCAAGATAGAAGAAGAATCAGACCAACATGAAGAAAAGGGTAAAGAAGTAAGTTCAGACTCAGAGAAGAGTGGGTCTGAAGATGAAGAAAGAGATCCTCTTACAACTAAGATTGTGCAAGAGAGAAAGACAAAGAAAACTTGGTCCAGTGCTCATCAAGGAAATCAGATCATAGGTGACCAGCAGGAGTTACAACAAGAAGAAGAATTGTGGGAGCCACTACTTCACTCTCACAAGTTGAACCTAAATCTATTGAAAAGGCTGCACAAGACAAAGCCTGGGTCAAAGCTATCAATGAGGAGCTGGATCAAATCGAGAAGAATGATACATGAGAGTTGGTTCCAACACCCACTAACAAAAATGTCATAGGAACAAAATGGGTGTTTAGAAATAAACACAATGAAGATGGGAAGGTGGTGAGGAACAAGGCTAGGCTGGTTTACAAAGGCTACACTCAGATAAAAGGAGTAGATGTTGATGAAACTTTTGCACCAATAGCAAGGCTAAAAACTATTAGAATGTTCTTAGCTTTGGCAGCACATAAGAGGTATAAAGTTTATCAGATGGATGTGAAATCAACTTTTCTAAATGGGCTTCTGAAAGAAGAAGTGTATATTGAACAACCCGATGGAGTACAAATCAGTAAGGATAAGACACACATGTGCAAGCTGAAAAAAGCCTTGTATGGCCTTAAACAAGCCCTAAGGGCATGGTACAGCAAGCTGGATGTGTATTTGAGAAGGTTGAACTTCAGAAGAGGAACAGTTGATAATAACTTATATGTGTTCAACTTAGAGAAAGGTCAGCTGATAACCATAGTATATATAGATGACATCATCTTTGGAGGGGATCACTCTAAGCTATGCCAAGAATTTGCACAGAAGATGAGTGAGGAATTTGAGATGTCATTGATTGGAGAAATGACTTACTTTCTTGGATTACAGATAAAACATTGTGAAGAAGGTATTTTTATTTCTCATACAAAATATGCCAAAGAGATGCTGAAAAAGTTTGGCATGAAGGATAGCAGACCTGTCAGTACCCCTATGACAGTGGGCTGCAAGTTAACAAAAGATCAGGAAGGAAGGAGTACAAGCCCTACAGAATACAGGAAGATGATAGGGAGCCTTCTGTACCTTACAGCATCAAGGCCTGATCTCATGCAAGTTGTGTGCATTGCCAACAAATTCCAAGTTGATCATAAGGAATCTTATGTGTTGGCAGTGAAAAGAATCCTAAGATACCTCAAAGGGACATTGGAAATGGGTTTATGGTATCCTGCCATGGATTCTATAAAACTACAAGCATACATAGATGTAGACTGGGCAGGAAGTACATATGGCAGAAAATCAACCAGTGGCTGCAACTTCTACTTGGGTTCAAAGTGTGTTGCATGGTTAAGTATAAAGCAAAACAGTGTTGCTTTGAGCATAACTTAGGTTGAGTATATGGCTACTTGTGCAGCATGTACTCAAGTGATATGGATGCAAAGACAATTGGCAAATTTGGGTGTTGAAGTGAAGTTACTAGTAAGTGTACTTTGTGATAATCAAAGTGCAATTGATCTCAGCAAGAATCGAGTTCAACATTCAAGGAGCATGCATATTGACATCCAGTATCACTTTATCAAGGATCAAGTGGAAGAGGGCACAATTTAGTTGGAGTATGTTGGCACTAAAGATCAAATCTCAGATATTCTAACTAAACCTCTATCCACAGAGCTGTTTGAAAAGCACAGAATGAGTCTATCTGTGCAAATGCCTCCTCAAGCCTGAAGTTTAGGTGAATCATCCATCTCTACTTTGCGGGTTTTTCAAATTTGTAATTGGTTGGCAAAAGGGGAGAGAAACAACAATGCAGGGGGAGCTATTAAGGAAGGGGGAGTGCATATTTAGGGGGAGTTGTAATCCATTTGCTTCTGGATTATTACTCTAAGAAGATTATGAAGGACTGCTGCATAATGACTTTTGTTGTGAGTGTTGCCAACAAATACAATGGGGGAGATTGTTGTTCCTATAACCTTGTATGGGTTGTAATTGTTGTCAACCAGATTTAAGCGTGCAAGCAGAAGTGGCTCATATCCCAAGAATTACAGGATAAGACTAGCATGTCAAATAACCTTGTAAAGTGATTTACTTGTTGAGGGAGTTTAGCATTGCTTAAGTCTTAGTGTGACAGGGTTGTATACGGATAATAAGTTCATAAGAAGTTAAATCTGCAAGTCCGTAAACCTGTCCTAAGACTAAGTCCAGGAGCAAAAGTTTAGAGGAAGTGTCTGTAAGATGGTCCGCAAGAGGAGTCTATAAGAAGATTCCATAAGGTGGTCCGCAAGAGAAGTCCAAAAGATGAGTCCATAAGATGGTCCAAAGGATGATTTCGTAAGAAGATTCCATAAGATAGTCTGAAGGACGAGTCCGGAGGAAGATTCCATAACATTGGCCCATAAGAAGACCACTCCACAGGATGAACAGTGGATTTCAAAGTTACGGAGTAAATTCTGGAAGTACAGAGTAATTTTGTAGGAGCAGAGCAATTCCGGAAGTGGATGAACAGTGAAGTCCGAGGTTACGGAGCAATTTCGTAGTTACAAAGTAATTTCATGGTTACAGAGTGATTCCTGAGGAGCGAAATAATTATGGGGTTACGGACAAATAAGGAGTCCAGAAGAAGGGAAGGTTATAGAATTTTAACTTAGCATTTCTAGAAGATAGGCAATTACAGGGGCAGTTTCTTCTATACATTTTTAACTATTCATGGACAATCTTGGCCGTTCATTCAAGCATTCAAAGGATGAGATTTCAGCAGAAAGAAAAAAGCAAGAAAGTAAGTCTGTCGCAGCTATAGTAAACCCTACTAGGGTTTCCATAGAGGGCAGTATATAAACCAAGACTTATCTCTTATGTGTAGAGGTGTGTGTATGTGAGGCAACCTAGTGAAGACATTCTGTGAAGCTTAGAGAGAACTCAACGAATTTCTAGATTTCTTGAAGAGAGGTTAGAGAGTGTTTTGGTGATCTTCCAAGCAGCAATGAAGCAGCCTATTCAAATAAAGTAGAGGCAAGACAAGTTAGAAGAAGGGTAGGCACAACAAGTGACACTCTTTATATTGTGATTGCTTTGTATTTGTAATAGTGAAAGAAGTAGAAGATTAAGACATCCATTGTAACTACATTGTAATCATAGCGGATACCACACTGGTATTCTCAAGTATAGTGGATTGTCTCGGTAGAGGAAGAATCCCTACCACCGTGGAGTAGGTCATATTGGCCGAACCATGTAAATCTCTTGTGTCCTTGTTTTGAATTTACATTCTATGTTTTGAATTGAGTTGTAAACAAAGTTAAAGAATCATCAAACCCATAACCTAAAAGAAGACCTAATCAAGAACAACCAATATGTTTAATAGGTAAGGTGTCTGAAAGGTAACCTTGGGGACTATTGTGATTAATAGGTAACAATAGATCTACCTTAGTTGAATCTGAGAAAGAATTCATTTCTGAGAAGAGTTTGAAGTTGTTCACCCACCCGCATATTGACAAGAGCTAAAGTATTAAAGAAGTAGAGTACTTTGGCTTAAATTATTAAAGTTTTTCAAGAGGGTGATGCTAATTCACCCTCCCTCAGTATCACAGACTAGTAGATCCTAGGGTGAAGTTGGGAACTTCACAAGTATTGGACTCAATTGTATAAAGTACACTTTAGTGGAAGAATATTATAAATAGCAATCCCAAGTTTCAATGTTAAGTCGAGCATATTGCGCTTGAGGGGGGTGGGCAAATTTCTTGTTAGAGTCCCTTGCATTTGCTTTTTCTTATGTTATATATTTTTAGACTAAAATTATATAAATCATTTCAAATAACATTGTGGCAAAGGAGATAATTAGAAAAATTTCAAAATTTAAATTCAACAGATTATTAACAATGCATTTATCCTTATAGGAATTTAGAATTCTAAAATTGAAAAAGTGCAATGTTTTGATTTTTAAATTTATTGCTAATGTCATTACATTTGAATTGGGAGAAAACATAATATTTGAAAAGGATAAATACACAAAAATACAAGTATTGGACTCAATTGGATAAAATACACTTTAGTGGAAGAATATTATAAATAGCAATCTCATGTTTGAATGTTAGGTCGAACATATTGTGCTTGAGAGGGGTGGGCAAACTTCTTATTAAAGTCCCTTGCATTTGCTTTTTCTTATGTTGTATATTTGTAGACTAAAATTATATAAATCATTTCAAATAATATTGTGGCAAAGGAGATAATTAAAAAAATTTCAAAATTTAAATTCAATTGATTATTAAGAGTGCATTTATCCCTATAAGAATTTAGAATTCTAAAAATTGAAAAATTGCAATGTTTTGATTTTTAAATTTATTGCTAATGCCATTACATCTGAATGGTGAGAAAACATAATATTTGAAAATGTTAAATAAACAAAAATACAAGTATTGGACTCAATTATATACAATACACTTTAGTGGAAGAATAATATAAATTACAATCGCAAACTTCAATATTAGCTTGAGCATATTGCGCCTGAAGGAGGTGGGGAAATTTCTTATTAGAGTCCATTACATTTCCTTTTTCTTATGTTGTATGTTTTTAGACTCAAACTTTATAAATCATTTCAAATAGTACTGAGGTAAAGGAGATAACTAAAAAAATTTTAAAATTTAAATTCAACAGATTATTAACAGTGCATTTATCCTTATAGGAATTTAGAATTCTAAAAATTGAAAAAATGCAATGTTTTGATTTTTAAATTTATTGCTAATGTCATTACATCTAAATGGTGAGAAACCATAATATTTGAAAATGTTAAATAAACAAAAATACAGGTATTGGACTCAATTATATACAGTACACTTTAGCGGAAGAATAATATAAATAACAATCGCAAACTTCAAAATTAGGTTGAGCATATTGCGCTTGAGGAGGGTGGGGAAACTTCTTATTGGAGTCCATTGAATTTCCTATTTCTTATGTTGTATGTTCTTAAACTAAAACAATATAAATCATTTCAAATAGCATTGAGGCAATGGAGATTACCAAAAAAATTTTAAAATTTAAATTCAACTGATTATTAACAGTGCATTTATCCTTATAGGAATTTAGAATTTTAAATATTGAAAAAGTGCAATGTTTTGATTTTAAAATTTATTACTAATACCATTACATTTGAATGGTGAGAAAAACATAATATTTGAAAATGTGAAATACCCAAAAATACAAGTATTGGACTCAATTGTATAAATTAGACTTTAGTGGAAGAAAATTATAAATAGCAATCCCAAGTTTCAAAGTTAGGTTAAGCATATTGTGTTTGAGGGGGGTGGGCAAACTTTTTATTTGAGACCCTTGCATTTGCTTTTTCTTATTTGTATATTTTTAGACTAAAATTATATAAATCATTTCAAATAACATTGTGACAATGGAGATAATAAAAAAAATTTCAAAATTTCAATTCAACTGATTATTAACAGTGCATTTATCCCTATAGGAATTTAGAATTCTAAAAATTGAAAAAATGCAATATTTTGATTTTTAAATTTATTGCTAATGTCATTACATTAGAATGGTGAGAAAACATAATATTTAAAAATGTTAAATACGCAAAAATACAAGTATTGGACTCAATTATATACAATACACTTTTGTGGTAGAATAATATAAATAGCAATCGCAAATTTCAATATTAGGTTGAGCATATTACGCTTGAGGGGGGTGGGGAAACTTCTTGTTAGAGTCCATTGCATTTCCTTTTTCTTTTGTTACATGTTCTTAGACTAAAACTATATAAACTATTTCAAATAGCATTGAGGAAATGGAGATTACTAAAAAAATTTGAAAATTTAAATTTCACTGATTATTAACAATGCATTTATCCCTATAAGAATTTAGAATTCTAAAAATTGAAAAAGTGCAATGTTTTGATTTTTAAATTTATTGCTAATGTCATTACATTTGAATGGTGAGAAAAACATAATATTTGAAAATGCTAAATAAACAAAAATACAAGTATTGGACTTAATTGTATAAAAGACACTTTAGTGGATGAAAATTATAAATAGCAATCCTAAGTTTTAATGTTAGGTTGAGCATATCGCGCTTGAGGGGGGTGGTCAAACGTCTTCTTATTACAGACCCTAGCATTTGCTTTTTCTTATGTTGTATATTTTTTGACTAAAATTATATAAATCATTTCAAATAGCATTGTGACAAAGGAGATAATTAAAAAAATTTCAAAATTTAAATTCAACTGATTATTCATAGTGCATTTATCCCTATAGGAATTTAGAATTATGAAAATTGAAAAAGTGCAATGTTTTGATTTTTAAATTTATTACTAATGCCATTACATTTGAATGGTGAGAAAACATAATATTTGGAAATGTTAAATAAACAAAAATACAAGTATTGGACTCAATTATATACAATACACTTTTATGGTAGAATAATATAAATAGCAATCGCAAATTTTCAATATTAGGTTGAGCATATTGCGCTTGAGGGGGGTGGGAAAACTTTTCGTATGCTGCCCTCTTTTCTAGAGGCTCCTCCAAGTTCTATTTTCTTACCATCTATCTGCTACAAGCTCTCTTTTCTTCTTTCCATATACTACCCTATTTTCTACAGGCTCCTCCAGGTTCTATTTTCTTCTTACTATCAATTTGCTACAGGCTTTTTTTTCTTCTTACCATAGGCTGCTCTATTTTTTTCTTCCTGTTTATTTGCTAGAGGTTTTGTTTTCACCTTACCATAAGCTGCTCTGTTTGGACAAGTGGATTGACAATCCTCGCAATCGTAGCCCATCTACTTTGATGGTAGCCAGCAATCACATGAGTTTCCAACAGTTGGAAAGCAACAAATGAGGATAGGGATTAATTACCAAATGTTGTCTGTGCACATAATTTTAAGAGAAGTTACTTCATTTTCAAATTCATAAACTCCATAGATATTTCAACCATGTAATGTAAAACATAATCTATTTGTTAAAGCTTAATTTGCTGTACAACCTTTTTTCATTGATGAAAGGAAGAGGAGTGCACGAATAGATAAAATGTCTATTTCAGTACTTGCTCTTAAATTTATTTGCTGCAGGCTCTATTTCTCCTTAACATCTATTTCCTACAGGCTCTATTTTCTTCTTTCTGTATGCTACTCTATTTTCTACAGGTTCCTTCAGGTTTTGTTTTCTTACCCTTTATTTGCCACAGGCTTTGTTTTCTTCTTACTATAGGCTACTCTATTTTCTAAAAGCTCCTACAAGCTGTGTTTTTCTTCTTAATATTTATTTGCTAAAGCCTTTGTTTTCTTCTTATCGTCTATTTGCTATAGGTTTTATTTTCTTCTAACTGTTTATTCGCTATGAGGTTCTATTTTCTTCTTACCTTCAATTTGCTAGAGGCTCTATTTTCTTCTTACCCTAGTCTACTCTATTTGGACAAGTGGATTGACAGTCCTCCCAATCTTATGCCATACACTTTGATTGTAGCCAGCAGTTTCATGAATTTCCAAGAGTTGGAAAGCAACTAAAGAGGATGAGGATTAAATACCAAAGGTTGCCTGTGCACATGATTTTGAAATAAGCAGCATGATTTTCACATTCATAAACTCCATGGGTATTTCAACTAGGGAAAGCAAAATAGAATCTATTCATTGAAGCTTAATTTGTCGTATAATCTTTTTTTATGGATGTAAGGAAGAGGAGTGCACGAACATATGAAATGTCTATTTTAGTACCTACTCCTAAAATCTATTAACTACAAGTTGTGTCTTCTTCTTACCGTCTATTTGCTACAAGCTCTATTTTCTTCTTTTCATTTGTTGCACTATTTTTTACAAGCTCTTCCATTTTTTGCTTTCTTCTTACCGTCTATTTGCTATAGGCTTTATTTTCCTCCTACCTTAGGCTACTCTATTCTCTATAGGCTCTTAAAGGCTTTGTTTTCTTCTTACCGTAGGTTTCTTTGTTTCGACAAGTAGATTGACAATCCTCCCAATCTAAGCCCATACTCTCTAATGGTAGCCAACAGTCACATGACTTTCCATCAGTTGGAAAGCAATAAATAAGGACGAAGATTAATTATGAAACGTTGCATATGCATATAATTTTGAAAAAAAAAAAATAGCTTGATTTTCAAATTCATAAACTCTACAAGTAAGTCAACCATGTAATACACAACAAAATTTGTTCATTGCAGCTTAATTTGCCTTATAATCTTTTTTGATTGATGAAAGGAAGATGAGTGCAGGAACAAATAAAATGTTTATTTTAGTACCTACTCCTAAAATCTATTTGCTGCAAGCTCAGTTTTCTTCTTATCGTCTATTTGTCACAGACTCTATTTTCTTCATTCCGTATACTACTCTATTTTCTATAAACTCCTCTAGGTTTTGTTTTCTTCGAATTGCCTATTTGCTACTCTATTTTCTATAAACTCCTCTAGGTTTTATTTTCTTCCTACCTTAGGTTACTCTGTTTTCTACAAGCTCCTATAGGCTCTGTTTTCTTCATACTGTCTATTTGCTATAGGCTTTTTTTCCTTCTTACCATACATTACTTTGTTTTTTTCTTACCGTCTATTTGCTAGAGACTCCATTTGCTTCTTACCGTAAGCTACTCTATTTGGATAAGTGGATAAACAATCCTCCTAATCGTAACCCATACACTCTAATGGTAGCTAACAATCATATGAGTTTCCAACAGTTGGAAAGCAACAAATAAGGATGAGGATTAATTACCGAAGGTTGCCTGTGCATATAATTTTGAAAGTAGCTTGATTCTGAAATTTGTAAACTCTGCAAGTATTTCAACCATGCAATGCACAACAAAATCTATTCATTGAATCTTAATTTGTCGTATAATCTCTTTCGATGGATGAAAGGAAGAGGAGTTCACAAATAGATAAAATGTCTATTTTAGTACCTACTCCTAAAATCTATTTGCTACAGTTTCTATTTTCCTCCTTTCGTAAACTGCACTGTTTTCTACTGGCTCCTATAGGTTTTTTTTTTTTTCTTACCATCTATTTGCTATTGGCTTTGTTTTCTTCTTAGCATAGACTACTGTGTTTTCTAGAGGCTCATATAGTCTCTATTTTGTTCTTGTTGTTTATTTGCTAGAGGTTTTGTTTTCTTTTTACCATCTATTTGCTAGAGGCTTTGTTTTCTTCTTACCATAGACTGCTCTATTTGGACAAGTGGATTGACAATCCTCCCATACACTCTGATGGTAGCTAACAGCCACATAAGTTTCTAATAGTTGGAAAGCAATAAATGAGGATGAGGATTAATTACTAAAGGTTGCCTGAGCATTTAATTTTGAAAGAAGTAACTTGATTTTCAAATTCATAAACTCCATAAATATTTCAACTATGTGATGCACAATAGAATCTATTCATTAAAGCTTAATTTGTCATATAATCTCTTTTGATAGATGAAAGGAAGAGGAGTGTGCAAACAAATAAAATGTCTATTTTTAGTACCTACTCCTAAATCTATTTGCTATAGGCTCTATTTTCTTCTTTCTGTAAGTTACTTTATTTTTTACAAGTTCTTCTAAGTTCTATTTTCTTCTTACCATTTATTTGCTATAGGCTCTATTTTCTTCTTACCATAGGCTACTCTGTTTTCTATAGGCTATATTCTCTTTTTGTTGTCTATTTGCTAGAGACTTTGTTTTCTTCTTATCGTCTATTTGCTAGAGGCTATATTTCTTCTTACCATTGGTTGCTCTGTTTGGACAAATGGATTGACAGTCCTCCCAATGTTAGCCCATACACTCTGATGGTAGCTAGTAATCACATAAGTTTCCAACACTTGGAAAGCAACAAATGAGGATAAGGATTAATTACCAAAGGTTGCTTATGCACATAATTTTGAAAGAAGTAGCTTGATTTTCTAATTTGTAAACTCCACGGGTATTTCAACCATTTTATGCACAATAAAGTCTATTCTTTAAAGCTTAATTTGTCGTATAATTTCTTTTGATGGATGAAAGGAAGAGGAGTGCATGAACTGATAAAATGTCTATTTTAGTATCTATTCCTAACATCTATTTGCTCTAGACTCTATTTTTTTCTTACCATCTATTTTCTACATATTCTATTTTCTACAAGCTTCTCTTGGTTCTATTTTTTTCAAACTATTTATTTGCTATAGGCTCTATTTTCTTCCTACCTTAGCCTGCTCTGTTTTCTATAGGCTCTGTTTCTTCTTACCGTCTATTTGCTAGAGGCTTTGTTTCATCTTACCATAGGCTGCTCTATTTGGACAAATGGATTGACAGTCCTCCCAATCTTAGCCCATATACTCTAATGGTAGTCAATAGTCACATGAGTTTCCAACAGTTGGAAAAGTAATAAATGATGATGAGGATTAATTACCAAAGATTGCCTGTGCATATAATTTTGAAAGAAATAGCATGATTTTCAAATTCCTAAATTCCACAGGTATTTCAACCATGTAATGCACAACAAAATCTATTCATTGTAACTTAATTTACCATATAATCTTTTTTAATTAAAGAAAGGAAAAGGAGTACACGAACAGATAAAATGTCTATCACAGTACCAACTCCAAAAATCTATTTGCTGCAAGCCTTGATTTCTCCTTATTGTGTATTTGCCATAAGCTTTGTTTTCTTCATTTCGTATATTGCTCTATTTTCTACAGGATCCTCTAGGTTTTGTTTTCTTCTTATTGTCTATTTGATGTAAGCTTTGTTTTTGTCCTACCTTAGGCTACTCGGTTTCAACAGGCTCTATTTTCTTCTTACCGTCTATTTGCTACAGGCTCTTTTTTCTTCTTACCATACGCTGCTTTGTTTTCTTTTTACCATCTATTTGCTAAAGGCTCTATTTTCTTCTTAGCATAGGCTACTCTGTTTGGACAAGTGAATTGACAATCCTCTCAATCTTAGTTTGTACACTCTGATGGTAGCCAACAGTCACATGAGTTTCCAATAGTTGGAAAGCAACAAATGAGTACAAGGATTAATTATCAAAGGTTGCCTATGTACATAATTTTGAAAAAAGTAGCTTGATTTTCAAATTCATAAACTCCATGGGTATTTCAACCATGTAAAGCATAACGAAATCAATTCATTGATGCTTAATTTTTCATATAATCTCTTTTGATGGATGAAAGGAAGATGAGTGCATAAACAGATAAAATGTCTATTACAATACCTACTTTTTAAATCTATTTGCTACAGACTCTATTTTATTCCTTCCATAGGCTACTCTATTTTCTGTAGGTTCCTTCAAGTTCTATTTTTTTTCTTACCATTTATTTGCTATAGGCTATGTTTTCTTCCTCACATAGGCAGCTCCATTTCCTAGAGGCCCTTACTGGCTCTGTTTTCTTCTTCTCATCTATTTGCTAGAGGCTCTATTTTCTTTTTAGGGTTTATTTGCTAAAGGCTTTCTTTTTTTCCTACCATAAACTACCCTGTTTGGACAAGTGGATTGACAATCCTCCCAATCTTAGGCCATACATCCTTATGGTAGCCAACAGCCACATAAGTTTCCAACAGTTGGAAAGCAATAAATGAGGACGAGGATTAATTAACAAAGGTTACTTATGTACATAATTTTGAAAGAAGTAGCTTGATTTTCTCATACGTAAACTCCATGGGTATTTCAACCATGTGATGCAAAACAAAATCTATTCCTTGAAGCTTAATTTGTCATATCATGTTATTTGATGGATGAAAGGAAGAGGAGTGCACGAATAGATAAAATGTCTATTTTAGTACCTACTCCTAAAATCTATTTGCTATAAACTCTCTTTTCTTCTTACTGTCTATTTCCTACAAGCTCTATTTTCTTCTTTTTGTATGCTACTCTATTTTCTACAAGCTCCTTCAGC
Organism: Bruguiera sexangula; assembly: GCA_020141445.1. Classification (NCBI taxonomy): domain Eukaryota; kingdom Viridiplantae; phylum Streptophyta; class Magnoliopsida; order Malpighiales; family Rhizophoraceae; genus Bruguiera; species Bruguiera sexangula. The sequence continues at coordinate 20,431 of JAHLGP010017643.1, forward strand.
TTCTATTTTCTTCTTACCGTCTATTTGCTATAGGCTCTATTTTCTTCTTATATTAGGCTGCTTTGTTTTCTACAGGCTTTGTTTCTTCTTACTGTTTATTTGCTATAAGCTTTGTTTTCTTCCAACTTTAAGCTACTTAGTTTTCTACAAGCTCCTATATTCTTTGCTTCTTCTTACCGTCTATTTGCTACAGACTCTATTTTCTTCCAACCTTAAGCTGCACAGTTTTTTACAAGCTCCTATAGTCTCTGTTTCTTCTTACCTTCTATTTGCTACAGACTCTATTTTCTTTTTATCATTTATTTGCTAAAGGCTCTATTTTCTTTTTACCATAGGCTACTCTATTTGGACAAGTGGATTGACAATCCTCCCAATCTTAAGCCATACACTTTGATGGTAGTCAGTAATCATATGAGTTTCCAACAGTTGGAAAGCAACAAATGAGGATGAGGATTAATTACCAAAGGTTGCCTGTGCACATAATTTTGAAAGAAGTAGCTTCATTTTCAAATTCGTAAACTCCATGGTATTTAAACCATGTAATGCACAACAAAATCTATTCTTTGAATCTTAATTTGTAGGATGATCTTTTTTTATGGATGAAAGGAAGAGGAGTGTACAAACAAATAAAATGTCTATTTTAGAACCTACTCCTAAAATTTATTTGTTCCAGACTTTGTTTTCTTCTTATCATCTATTTGCTACAGACTTTATTTTCTTCTTTCCATATGTTGCTTTATTTTCAACTAGCTCTGCCAAGTTCTATTTTCTTCTTACCATCTATTTGCTATAGCTCTATTTTCTTCCTATCTTAGGCTCCTATATTTTTTACATGCTCCTACAGGTTTTAACAATAGGCTACTATATTTTCTATAGGCTTCTATAGGCTTTGTTTTCTTCTTGTCATCCATTTACTAGAGGCTCTATTTTCTTCTCACCATCTATTTGTTAGAGGCTTTATTTTCTTCTTACCATTGGCTACTCTATTTGGACAAGTGGATTGACAGTCCTCCCAATCTTACACCATACACTTTGATGGTGGCTAACAGTCACATGAGTTTCCAATAGTTGGAAAGCAATAAATAAGGACGAAAATTAATTACTAAAGGTTGCCTATGCAATGGGTATTTCAACCATGTAATGCAAAACATAATCTATTCATTGAAACTTAATTTGTCCTATAATTTTTTTTATGGATGAAAGGTAGAGGAATGCATGAACAGATAAAATGTCTATTTTGGTACCTACTCCTAAATTCTATTTGCTACTAGCTCTATTTTCTTTTTTCTATTAGTTACTTTATTTTTTACAAGCTCCTCTAGGTTTTGGTTTCTACTTACCGTCTATTTGCCACAGGCTCTGTTTTTTTCCTCTCTTAGGTTGCTCTATTTTCTACAAGTTTTTACAGGCTCTATTTTTTTTCCAATTATCTATTTCCTACAGCCTCTATTTTCTTCTTACCATAGACTGCTTTGTTTTCTATAGGTTTTATTTTCTTCTTACCATTTATTTACTATGGGCTATGTTTTCTTCTTACCGTAGGCTGCTCTGTTTGGACAAGTGGATTAATAGTCCTCCCAAACTTAGCCTATACACTTTGATGGTACCTAGTAGTCACATGAGTTTTAAACAGTTTGAAAGCAACAAATGAGGATGAGTATTAATTACCAAATGTTACTTGTGCACATAATTTTCAAAGAAGTAGCTTGATTTTCACATTCATAAACTCCATAGGTGTTTCAACCATGTAATGCAAAACAAAATCTATTCATTGAAGTTTAATTTGCCGTATAACCTTTTTTGATGGAGGAAAGGAGCAGAAATGGACGAACATATAAAATGTCTATTTTAGTACCTATTCCTAAAATCTATTTGCTATGGGCTTTGTTTTCTTCTTACCATATATTTGCTACAGGCTCTATTTTCTTCTTACCGTTTATTTGCTTCAGGCTCTGTTTTCTTCTTTCCTTAGTCTACTCTGTTTTTTATGGGCTCTCTAGGTTCTATTTTCTTCTTACCTTCTATTTGCTACAGACTCTATTTTCTTCCTACCTTAACCTGCTCTGTTTTTTACAAGCTCCTATAAGCTCTATTTTCTCCTTACCATCTATTTGCTACAAGATCTATTTTCTTCTTACTATCTATTTGCTATAGGCTCTATTTTCTTCTTACCATAGGCTGCTCTCTTTTCTACAGACTCTATTTTCTTTTTACTGTTTATTTGCTAGAGGCTCTATTTTCTTCTTACCAGAGGCTACTCAGTTTGGACAAGTGAATTGATAGTCCTCCCAATCTTAGGCCATACACTTTGATGGTAGTCAACAGTCACATGAGTTTCCAACAGTTGAAAAATAACAAATAAATACAAGGATTAATTACCAAAAGTTGCCTGTACACATAATTTTGAAAGAAGTAGCTTGATTTTGAAATTCATAAACTCCATAGGTATTTCAACCATATAATACAAAATAGAATCTATTCATTAAAACTTAATTTCCCGTATTATCTTTTTTTATGGATGAAAGGAAGAGGAGTGCATGAACAGATAAAATGTCTATTTTTGTACCTACTCCAAAAATTTATTTGCTACATGCTCTATTTTCTTCTTACTGTATATTTGTCGCAGGCTTTGTTTTCTTCTTTCTGTATGCTACTTTGTTTTCTACAGACTTCTTTAGGTTTTGTTTTCTTCTTACCATCTATTTGCTACAGGCTCTATTTTCTTCCTATCTTAGGTTGCTCTGTTTTTTATGGGCTCTGTTTACTTCATATTGTCTATTTGTTATAGCTTTCTTTTCTTTTTACCATAGGTTGCTTTGTTTTCTATAGGTTCTATTTTCTTCTTACTGTTTATTTAATAGAGGCTCTGTGTTCTTCTTTCCTGAGGCTGCTCAATTTGGACAAGTGGATTAACAATCCTCCCAATCTTAGCCCATACACTCTCATGGTACCCAACAATCACATGAGTTTCCAAAAGTTGGAAAACAACAAATGAGGATGAGGATTAATTACCAAAGGTTGCCTGTGCACATAATTTTAAAAGAAGCAACTTGATTTTCAAATTCATAAACTCCATCAGTATTTCAACCATGTAATCCAAAACAAAATCTATTCATTGAAGTTTAATTTGCCGTCTAATCTTTTTTTATGAATGAAAGGAAGAGGAGTATGCAAACATATAAAATGTCTATTTTAGAGCTTACTCCTAAAATCTATTTGCTCCAGGCTTTATTTTCTTCTTACTATCTATTAGCTACAGACTTTGTTTTCTTCTTTTCATATGCTACTCTCTTTTCTACAAGCTCCTCCAAGTTCTGTTTTCTTCTTACTGTATATTTGCTACAAGCTCTGTTTTCTTCCTACCATAGGCTACTCTATTTTCTACAGGTTCTATTTTCTTCACACCATCTATTTGCTACAGGCTCTATTTTCTACAGGCTCCTACAAGCTCAGTTTTCTATAGGCTTTGTTTTCTTCTAACCATTTATTTACTAGAGGTTCTGTTTTCTTCTTACCATCTATTTGTGAGAGGTTCTGTGTTCTTCTTACCATCTATTTGTGAGAGGCTCTGTGTTCTTCTTACTAGTGGATGCTTTGTTTGGACAAGTGGATTGACAATTCTCGTAATCTTAGCCTATACACTCTAATGGTAGTCAGCAGTCACATGAGTTTCCAACAGTTAGGAAGTTACGAATGAGTATAAGGATTAATTACCAAAGGTTACTTGTGCACATAATTTTGAACGAAGTAGCTTGATTTTCAAATTTGTAAACTCTATGGGTAACAACCATGTAATACGAAATAGAATTTATTCATTAAAACTTAATTTCCCGTATAATCTTTTTTAATGGATGAAAGGAAAAGGAGTGCACGAACATATAAAATGTCTATTTTAGTACCTACTCCAAAAATTTATTTGCTACAGGCTTTGTTTTCTTCTTACTATCTATTTGTTGTAAGCTTTGTTTTCTTCTTACCATTTATTTGCTACAGGTTTTATTTTTTTCTTACTGTCTATTTGCTGGAGGCTCTATTTTCTTCTTACTAAAAGCTACTCTATTTGGACTAGAGGATTGACAGTCCTCCTAATCTTAGCCCATACACTCTAATGGTAGCCAACAGTTACATGAGTTTGCAATAGTTGGAAAGCAACAAATGAGGATGAGGATTTTTTCCAAAGGTTACCTATGCACATAATTTTGAAAGAAGTAGCTTCAT
>JAHLGP010017647.1:0-11811 GCA_020141445.1 Bruguiera sexangula
TTGCATTTGAATGGTGGGAAAAATATAATATTTGAAAATGTTAAATACACAAAAATACAAGTATGGGACTTAATTGTTTAAATTACACTTTAGCAAAAGAATGTTACAAATAGCAATCCCAAGGTTCAATGTTAGGTCAAGCATATTACGCTTATGGGGGGTGGGCAAACTTCTTATTAGAGGCCCTTGCATTTGCTTTTTCATTTGTTGTATATTTTTAGACTACAATTATATAAATCATTTCAAAAAGCATTGTGGCAAAGGAGATAATTAAAAAAATTTCAAAATTTCAATTCAACACATTATTAACAGTGCATTTATCCCTATAGGAATTTAGAATTCTAAAGATTGAAAAAGTGCAATGTTTAGATTTTAAAATTTATTACTAAAGTCATTGCATTTGAATAGTGAGAAAAAAATATAATATTTGAAAATATTAAAAAAATAAAAATACATATATTGTACTCAATTGCATAGAATATACTTTAGTGGAAGAATAATATAAATAACAATTGCAAGTTTCAATCTTAGGTGGAGCATATTGTGCTTATGGGGGGTAGGGAAACTTCTTATTAGAGTCCATTGCATTTCCTTTTTCTTATCTTGTATGTTTTTAGACTAAAACTATAAAAATCATTTCAAATAGCATTGAGGCAAAAGAGATAACTAAAAAAATTTTAAATTTTAAATTCAACAAATTCTTAATAGTGCATTTATCCCAATAGGAATTTAGAATTCGAAAAATTGAAAAAGTGCAATGTTTTGATTTTTAAATGTATTGCTAATGCCACTACATTTAAATGGTGAGAAAAACATAATGTTTGAAAATGTTAAATAAAAAAAAACATATGTATTGGACTCAATTGTATGCAATACAATTTAGTGGAAGAATAATATAAATAGCAATCGCAAACTTCAATATTAGGTTGAGCATATTGTGCTTGAGGGGGGTAAGAAAACTTCTTATTAGAATCCATTGCATTTCCTTTTTCTTATGTTGTATGTTTTTAGACTAAAACTATAAAAATCATTTCAAATAACATTAAGGCAAAAGGGATAACTAAAAAAATTTCAAAATTTAAATTCAACTGATTATTAACAGTGCATTTATCTTTATAGGAATTTAGAATTCTAAAAATTGAAAAAGTGCAATGTTTTGATTTTAAAATTTATTTCCAATGCGATTACATTTGAATGGTGAGAAAAACATAATATTTCAAAATGTTAAATACACACAAATATAAGTATTAGACTTAATTGTATAAATTGCACTTTAGTGGAAGAATGTTATAAATAGTAATCCCAAGTTTCAATGTTAGGTCCAGCATATTCCTCTTGAGGGTGGTGGGCAAACTTCTTATTAAAGTCCCTTCATTTGCTTTTTCTTATGTTGTATATTTTTAGACTAAAAGTATATAAATCATTTCAAATAGCATTGTGGCAAAGGAGATAATTAAAAAAAAATTCAATCTAACTCTTTTTTAACATTACTTTTATCCTTATAGGAATTTAGAATTCTAAAAATTGAAAAATTACAATGTTTAGATTTTAAAATTTATTACTAATGTCATTGCATTTGAATTGTGAGAAAAACATAATATTTGAAAATGTTAAATAGACAAAAATACAAGTATTGAACTTAATTGTATAAATTACACTTTAGTGGAAGAATATTATAAATAGCAATCGCGAGTTTCAATATTAGGTTGAGCATATTGTGCCTGAGGGGGGGGTGAGGAAACTTCTTATTAGAGTCCATTGCATTTCCTTCTTCTTAGGTTGTTTGTTTTTAGACAAAAACTATAAAAATCATTTCAAATAGCATTGTGGCAAAGGAGATAACTAAAAAAATTTCAAATTTTAAATTAACTGATTATTAACTATGCATTTATCCTCATTGGAATTTATAATTCTAAAAATTGAAAAAGTGCAATGTTTTCATTTTAAAATTTATTGCTAATGTCATTCCATTTGAATGGTGAGAAAAACATAATATTTGAAAATGTTAAATAAACAAAAATACATGCATTGGACTCAATTGTATGCAATACAATTTAGTGGAAGAATAATGTAAATAGCAATCGCAAGTTTCAATATTAGGTCGAGCACATTGCGCTTGAGGGGGGTGGGCAAATTTCTTATTAGAGTCCATTGCATTTCCTTTTTCCTATGTTGTAATTTCTTAGACTTAATCTATATAAATCATTTCCAGTAGCATTGAGGCAATGGAGATTACTAAAAAAATTTCAAAATTTAAATGCAACTCATTATTAATTGTACATTTAAATGATGGGGGGCATATTCGCTTGAGGGGGGTGGGCAAACTAGTTATTAGAGTCCCATGCATTTGCTTTTTCTTATGTTGTATATTTGTAGACTAAAATTATATAAATCTTTTCAAATAGCATTGTGGCAGAGGAGGTAATTAAAAAACTTTCAAAATTTAAATTGAACTAATTATTAACAGTGCATTTTTCCCTATAGGAATTTAGAATTCTAAAAATTGAAAAAGTACAATGTTTTGATTTTTAAATTTATTGCCATTACATTTGAATGGTGAGAAAAACTTAATATTTGAAAATGTCAAATAGACAAAAATACAAGTATTGGACTTAATTGTATAAATTACACTTTAGTGGAAGAATATTATAAATAGCAATCGCAAGCTTCAATATTAGGTTGAGCATATTGTGCTTAAGGGGGGTAAGCAAAATTTCTTATCAGAGTCCATTGCATTTCCTTTTTCTTATGTTGTATGTTTTTAGATTAAAACTATACAAATCATTTCAAATAGCAATGAGGCAAAAGAGATAACTAAAAAAATTTTAAAATTTAAATTCAACTGATTCTTAACAATGCATTTATCCCTTTAGGAATTTAGAATTCTAAAAATTGAAAAAGTGCAATGTTTTGATTTTAAAATTTATTGCTAAAGCCATTGCATTTGAATGGTGAGAAAAACATAATGTTAGAAAATGTTAAATACACAAAAATACAACTATTGGACTTAATTGTATAAATTACACTTTAGTGGAAAAATGTTATAAATAGCAATCTCATGTTTTAATGTTATGTCGAGCATATTACGCTTAAGGGGGGTGAGCAAACTTCTTATTAGAGTGCCTTGAATTTGCTTTGTTTTTATGTTGTAAATTTTTAGACTAAAATTATATATATCATTTCAAATAACATTGCGGCAATGGTGATAATTAAAAAAATTTCAAAATTTAAATTCAACTAATTATTTACAGTGCATTAATCCCTATAAGAATTTAGAATTCTAAAAATTGAAAAAGTGCAATGTTTAGATTTTAAAATTTATTGCTAATGCCATTGCATTTGAATGGTGGGAAAAACATAATATTTGAAAATGTTAAATACACAAAAATACAAGTATTGGACTTAATTGTATAAATTACACTTTAGTGGAAGAATATTATAAATAGCAATCCAAAGATTCAATGTTCGGTCGAGCATATTATGCTTGAGGAGAGAGGGCAAACTTCTTATTAGAGTCCCTTGCATTTGCTTTTTCTTATATTGTATATTTTTAGACTTCAATTATATAAATCATTTCAAATAGCATTGTGGCAATGGAGATATTTTAAAAAAATTCAACATTTAAATTCAATTGATTATTAACAGTGCATTAATCCCTATAGGAATTTAGAATTCTAAAAATTGATAAAGTGCAATGTTTACATTTTAAAATTCATTGCTAATGCCATTGCATTTGAATGGTGAGAAGAATATAATATTTAAAAAATTAAATAAAAAAAATACATATATTGTACTCAATTGCATAGAATACACATTAATGGAAGAATAATATAAATGGCAATCAAAAGTTTCAATATTACGTTGAGCATATTGTGCTTAAGGGGGGTGGGTAAATTTCTTATTAGAGTCCATTGCATTTCCTTTTTTTTATGTTGTATGTTTTTAGACTAAAACTATAAAAATCATTTCAAATAGCATTGAGGCAAAAAAGATAACTAAACAAATTTTAAAATTTAAAGTCAACTGATTCTTAACAGTGCATTTATCCCTATAGCAATTTAGGTTGAGCATATTGTGCTTGAGGGGGGTGGGGAAACTTCTTATTAGAGTCCATTGCATTTCCTTTTTCTTATGTTGTATGTTTTTAGACTAAAACTATAAAAATCATTTCAAATAGCAATAAGGCAAAAGAGATAACTAAAAAAATTTTAAATTCAACTGATTCTTAACAGTGCATTTATCCCTTTAGGAATTTAGAATTCTAAAAATTGAAAAAGTGCAATGTTTAGATTTTAAAATTTATTACTAAAGCCATTGCATTTGAATGGTGAGAAAAACATAATATTTGAAAATGTATAATACACAAAAATACAAGTATTGGACTCAATTGTATATATTACACTTTAGTGGGAGAAAATTATAAATAGCAATCCTAAGTTTTAATATTAGGTCGAACATATTGCACTTGAGGGGGGTAGGCACACTTCTTATTAGAGTCTCTTGCGTTTGCTTTTTCTTATATTGCATATTTTTAGACTAAAATTATATAAATCATTTCAAATAGCATTGTGGCAAAGCAGATAATTAAAAAAATTTCAAAATTTAAATTTAACTGATTATTTATAGTGCCTTTATCCTTATAGGAATTTAGAATTCTAAAAATTGAAAAAGTGCAATATTTTGATTTTTAAATTTATTGCTAATGCCATTATATTTTAATGGTGAGAAAACATAACATTTGAAAATGTTAAGTAAAGAAAAATACAAGTATTGGACTCAATTTTATACAGTACAATTTAGTCGAAGAATAATATAAATAGCAATCGCAAACTTCAATATTTAGTTGAGCATATTGCGCTTGAGGTGGGTGGGAAACTTCTTATTAGAGTCCATTGCATTTCCTTTTTTTTATGTTGTATGTTCTTAAATTAAAACTATATAAATCATTTCAACTAGCATTGTGGCAATAGAGATTACTAAAACAATTTCAAAATTTTAATTCAACTCATTATTAATAGTGCAATGTTTTGATTTCTAAAAATTGAAAAAGTGCAATGTTCTGATTTCTAAATTTATTGCTAATGCCATTACATTTGAATGGCAAGAAAAATATAATATATGAAAATGTTAAATACACAAAAATACAAGTATTGGACTCAATTGTATAAATTACACTTTAGTGGAAGAAAATTATAAATAGCAATCCCAAGGTTCAATGTTAGGTCGAGCATATTGCGCTTAAGGGGCGTGAGAAGCTTCTTATTGGAGTCCATTGCATTTCCTTTTTCTTATGTTGTATGTTCTTAGACTAAAACTATATAAATCACTTTAACTAGCATTGAGGTAATGGAGATTACTAAAAAAATTTGACAATTTAAATTCAATTGATTATTACAGAGCATTTATCCCTATAGGAATTTAGAATTCTAAAAATTGAAAAGTGCAATGTTTTTATTTTTAAATTTATTACTAATGCCATTACATTTGAATGGTGAGAAAAACATAATATTTGAAAATGTTAGATACACAAAAATACAAGTATTGGACTCAGTTGTATAAATTACACTTTAGTGGAAGAAAATTATAAATAGCAATCCCAAATTTCAGTATTAGGCCGAGCACATTGCGTTTGAGGATGGTGGGGAAACTTCTTATTAGAATCCATTGCATTTCCTTTTTCTTATGTTGTACGTTCTTAGACTAATACTATATAAATAATTTCAAATAGCATTGAGGCAATGGGGATTACTAAAAAAATTTCAAAATTTAAATTCAACTGATTATTAACAGTGCATTCACCCCTATAGGAATTTAGAATTCCAAAAATTGAAAAAGGGCAATGTTTTAATTTTTAAATTTATTGCTAATGTCATTACATTTTAATGGTGAGAAAACATAATATTTAAAAATGTTAAATAAACAAAATTACTAGTATTGGACTCAATTGTATAAATTACACTTTAGTAGAAGAAACTTATAAATAGCAATCCTAAGTTTTAATGTTAGGTCGAGCATATTGCGCTTCACGGGGGTGGGCAAACTTTTTATTAGAGACCCTTGCGTTTGCTATTTCTTATGTTCTATATTTTTAGATTAAAATTATATAAATGATTTCAAATAGCATTATGGCAAAGCAGATAATTATTAACAGTGCATTTACCCCTATAGGAATTTAGAATTCTAAAAATTGAAAAAGTGCAATGTTTTGATTTTTAAATTTACTGCTAATGCCATTACATTTTAATGGTGAGAAAACATAATATTTGAAAATGTTAAATAAACAAAAATACAAATATTGGACTCAATTATATACAATACACTTTAGTGGAAGAATAATATAAATAGCAATCGCAAGCTTCAATATTAGGTTGAGCATATTGCCCTTGAGAGGGGTAGGGAAACTTCTTATTAGAGTCCATTAAATTTCCTTTTTCTTATGTTGTATGTTTTTAGACTAAAACTATATAAATTATTTCAAATAACATTGAGGCAATGGAATGGAGATTACTAAAAAAATTTCAAAAATTTAAATTCAACTAATTCTTAACAGTGAATTTATCACTATAGGAATTTAGAATTTTAAAAATTGTGAAAGTGCAATGTTTTGATTTTAAAATTTATTGCTAATGTCATTACATTTGAATGGTGGGAAAAACATAATATTTGAAAATGTTAAATACACAAAAAATACAAGTATTGGACTTAATTGTACAAATTACACTTTAGTGGAAGAAAATTATAAATAGTAATCCCAAGTTTTAATGTTAGGTCGAGCATATTACGCTTGAAAGTGGTGGGGAAACTTCTTATTAGAGTCCCTTGCATTTGCTTTTTCTTATGTTGTATATTTTTAGACTAAAATTATATAAATCATTTCAAATAACATTGTGGCAAAGGAGATAATTATAAAAAAATTAAAAATTTAAATTCAATTGATGATTAATAGAGCATTTATCCTTATAGGAATTTGGAATTCTAAAAATTGAAAAAGTGCAATGTTTAGATTTTTAAATTTATTGCTAATACCATTACATTTGAATGGTGAGAGAACATAATATTTGAAAATCTTAAAAGAACAAAAATGCAAGTATTGGACTCAATTAGATACAATACACTCTAGTGGAAGAATAGCATAAATAGCAATCGCAAACTTTAATATTCGGTTGAGCATATTACGCTTGAGGGGGGGTGGGAAGTTTCCTATTAGAGTCCATTGCATTCCCTTTTTCTTATGTTGTATATTCTTAAACTAAAACTATATAAATCACTTTAAATGACATTAAGGCAATAGAGTTTACTAAAAAAATTTCAAAATTTAAATTCAATTGATTATTAACAGTGCATTTATCCCTATAGGAATTTAGAATTCTAAAAATTGAAAAGGTGCAATGTTTTGATTTTTAAATTTATTACTAATGTTGTTACATTTGAATGGTGAAAAAAACATAATATTTGAAAATGTTAGATACACAAAAATACAAGTATTGGACTCAATTGTATAAATTATACTTTAGTGGAAGAAAATTATAAATAGCAATCCCAAGTTTAACTGTTACGTCAAGCATATTATTGTTGAGGGGGTGGGCAAACTTCTTATTAGAGTCCCTTCCGTTTACTTTTTCTTATGTTGTATATTTTTAGACTCAAACTATATAAATCATTTTAAATAGCATTGTGGTAAAGTAGATAATTAAAAAAATTTGAAAATTTAAATTCAACTGATTATTAACAGTGCATTTATCCCTATAGGAATTTAGAATTCTAAAAATTGAAAAAATGCAATATTTTGATTTTTAAATTTATTGCTAATGTCATTACATTTTAATGGTGAGAAAACATAATATTTGAAAATCTTAAATGAACAAAAATGCAAGTATTGGACTCAATTATATATAATACACTTTAGTGGAAGAATAATATAAATAGCAATCCTAAACATTAATATTGGGTTGAGTATATTGTGTTTGAGGGTGGTGGGGAAACTTCTTATTAGAGTCCATTGCATTTCCTTTTTCTTATGTTGTATGTTCTTAGACTAAAACTATATAAATCACTTCAAATAGCATTGAGGCAATAGAGATTACTAAAGAAATTTCAAAATTTCAATTCAACTGATTATTAACAGTGTATTTATCCCTATATGAATATAGAATTCCAAAAATTGAACAAGTATAATGTTTTGGTTTTAAAATTTATTGCAAATGCCATTACATTTGAATGGTGGGAAAAACATAATATTTGAAAATGTTAAATACACAAAAATACAAGTATTGGACTCAATTGCATAAATTACACTTTAGTGGAAGAAAATTATAAATAGCAATTTGAAGTTTCAATGTTAGGTCGAGCACATTGCGCTTAGGGTTCCTTGCATTTGATTTCTCTTATGTTGTATATTTTTAGACTAAAATTATATGAATCATTTCAAATAGTATTGTGGCAAAGGAGATAATTAAAAAAAATTCAAAATTTAACTTCAATTGATTATTAAGAGTGCATTTATACTTATAGGAATTTAGAATTCTAAAAATTGAACAAGTGCAATGTTTTGATTTTTAAATTTATTGTTAATACCATTACATTTGAATGGGGATAAAACATAATATTTGAAAATGTTAAATAGACAAAAATACAAGTATTGGAATCAATTGTATAAATTACATTTTAGTGGAAGAAAATTATAAATAGCAATCCCAAATTTCAATGCTAGGTCTAGTATATTGCGCTTAAGGGGGGGTGCGCAAACTTCTTCTTAGAGTCCCTTGAGTTTGCTTTTTCTTATGTTGTATATTTTTAGGCTAAAATTATATAAATCATTTCAAATAGTATTGTGGCAAAAGGGATAATTAAAACAATTTGAAAATTTAAATTCAACTGATTATTAACAATGCATTTATCCTTATAGGAATTTAGAATTCTCAAAATTGAAAAAATGCAATATTTTGATTTTTAAATTTATTCCTAATGTCATTACATTTTAATGGTGAGAAAACATAATATTTGAAAATCTTAAATGAACAAAAATGCAAGTATTGGACTCAATTATATATAATACACTTTAGTCGAAGAATAATATAAATAGCAATCCCAAACATTAATATTGGGTTGAGTATATTGTGTTTAAGGGTGGTGGGGAAACTTCTTATTAGAGTCTATTGCATTTCCTTTTTCTTATGTTGTATGTTCTTAGACTAAAACTATATAAATCACTTCAAATAGTATTGAGGCAATGGAGATTACTAAAGAAATTTCACAATTTCAATTCAACTGATTATTAACAGTACATTTATCCCTATATGAATATAGAATTCCAAAATTTGAACAAGTATAATGTTTTGATTTTAAAATTTATTGCAAATGCCATTACATTTGAATGGTGGGAAAAACATAATATTTGAAAATGTTAAATACACAAAAATACAAGTATTGGACTCAATTGCATAAATTACACTTTAGTGGAAGAAAATTATAAATAACAATCCGAAATTTCAATGTTACGTCGAGCATATTGCGCTTAAGGTTCCTTGCATTTGATTTTTCTTATGTTGTATATTTTTAGACTAAAATTATATGAATCATTTCAAATAGCATTGTGGCAAAGGAGATAATTAAAAAAAATTCAAAATTTAACTTCAATTGATTATTAACAGTGCATTTATGCTTATAGGAATTTAGAATTCTAAAAATTGAACAAGTGCAATGTTTTGATTTTTAAATTTATTGTTAATACCATTACATTTGAATGGGGAGAAAACATAATATTTGAAAATGTTAAATAGACAAAAATACAAGTATTGGAATCAATTGTATAAATTACACTTTAGTGGAAGAAAATTATAAATAGCAATCCCAAGTTTCAATGCTAGGTCTAGTATATTGCGCTTAAGGGGGGTGGGCAAACTTCTTCTTAGAGTCCCTTGAGTTTGCTTTTTCTTATGTTGTATATTTTTAGGCTAAAATTATATAAATCATTTCAAATAGTATTGTGGCAAAAGGGATAATTAAAAAAATTTGAAAATTTAAATTCAACTGATTATTAACAGTGCATTTATCCCTATAGGAATTTAGAATTTTAAAAATTGAAAAAGTGCAATGTTTTGATTTTTAAATTTATTATTAATGTCATTACATTTTAATGGTGAGAAAACATAATATTTGAAAATGTTAAATAAATAAAAATACAAGTATTGGACTCTATTATATACAATACACTACAGTGGAAGAATAATATAAAGAACAATCACAAACTTCAATATTAGGTTGAGAATATTGTACTTGAGGGTGGTGACGAAACTTCTTATTAGAGTCCATTGCATTTCCCTTTTCTTATGTTGTATCTTCTTAGACTAAAACTATATAAATCACATCAAATAGCATTGAGGCAATGGAGATTACTATACAAATTTCAAAATTTAAACTCAACTTATTCTTTAACAGTGAATTTATCCCTATAGGAATTTAGAATTCAAAATATTGAAAAAGTACATTGTTTTGATTTTTAAATTTATTGCAAATGTCATTACATTTGAATGGTGAGAAAAAGATAATATTTGAAAATGTTAGAAACACAAAAATACAAGTATTGGACTCAGCTGTATAACTTACACTTTAGTGGAAGAAAATTATAAATAGCAATCCCAAGTTTCAGTGTTAGGTCGAGCACATTGCGTTTGAGGATGGTAAGGAAACTTCTTATTAGAGTCCATTGCATTTCCTTTTTCTTGTGTTGTATGTTCTTAGACTAAAACTATATAAATCACTCCAAATAACATTGTGGCAAAGGAGATAATTAAAAAAATTTCAAAAATTAAATTCAACTGATTATTAACAGTGCATTTATCCCTATAGCAATTTAGAATTCTAAATATTGAAAACGTGCAATGTTTTGATTTTAAAATTTATTCCTAATACCATTACATTTGAATGGGGAGAAAACATAATATTTGAAAATGTTAAATAGACAAAAATACAAGTACTGGAATCAATTGTATAAATTACACTTTAGTGGAAGAAAATTATAAATAGCAATCCCAAGTTTCAATGCTAGGTCTAGTATATTGTGCTTAAGGGGGGTGGGCAAACTTCTTCTTAGAGTCCCTTGAGTTTGCTTTTTCTTATGTTGTATATTTTTAGACTAAAATTATATAAATCATTTCAAATAGTATTGTGGCAAAGTAGATAATTAAAAAAATTTCAAATTTTAAATTCAACAGACTATTAACAGTGCATTTATCTCTATATGAATTTAGAATTCTGAAAATTGAAAAAGTGCAGTGTTTTGATTTTTAAATTTATTACTAATGTCATTACATTTTAATGGTGAGAAAACATGATAATTGAAAATGTTAAATAAATAAAAATACATGAATTGGACTCAATTATATACAATACACTGTAGTGGAAGAATAATATAAAGAACAATCGCAAACTTCAATATTAGGTTGAGCATATTGCGCTTGAGGGTGGTAGGGAAACTTCTTATTAGAGTCCATTAGATTTGTTTTTTCTTATGTTGTATGTTCTTAGACTAAAACTATATAAATCACTTCAAATAGCATCGAGGTAATGGAGATTACTAAAAAAATTTCAAAATTTAAATTCAACTGATTATTAACAGTGAATTTATCTCTATAGGAATTGAGAATTCTAAAATTTGAAAAAGTGCATTGTTTTGATTTTAAAATTTATTGCAAATGCCATTACATTTGAATGGTGAGAAAAAGATAATATTTGAAAATGTTATATACACAAAAATACAAGTATTGGACTCAGTTGTATAAATTACACTTTAGTGGAAGAAAATTATAAATA
>JAHLGP010017648.1:0-11810 GCA_020141445.1 Bruguiera sexangula
TTGCATTTGAATGGTGGGAAAAATATAATATTTGAAAATGTTAAATATACAAAAATACAAGTATGGGACTTAATTGTTTAAATTACACTTTAGCAAAAGAATGTTACAAATAGCAATCCCAAGGTTCAATGTTAGGTCAAGCATATTACGCTTATGGGGGGTGGGCAAACTTCTTATTAGAGGCCCTTGCATTTGCTTTTTCATTTGTTGTATATTTTTAGACTACAATTATATAAATCATTTCAAAAAGCATTGTGGCAAAGGAGATAATTAAAAAAATTTCAAAATTTCAATTCAACACATTATTAACAGTGCATTTATCCCTATAGGAATTTAGAATTCTAAAGATTGAAAAAGTGCAATGTTTAGATTTTAAAATTTATTACTAAAGTCATTGCATTTGAATAGTGAGAAAAAAATATAATATTTGAAAATATTAAAAAAATAAAAATACATATATTGTACTCAATTGCATAGAATATACTTTAGTGGAAGAATAATATAAATAACAATTGCAAGTTTCAATCTTAGGTGGAGCATATTGTGCTTATGGGGGGTAGGGAAACTTCTTATTAGAGTCCATTGCATTTCCTTTTTCTTATCTTGTATGTTTTTAGACTAAAACTATAAAAATCATTTCAAATAGCATTGAGGCAAAAGAGATAACTAAAAAAATTTTAAATTTTAAATTCAACAAATTCTTAATAGTGCATTTATCCCAATAGGAATTTAGAATTCGAAAAATTGAAAAAGTGCAATGTTTTGATTTTTAAATGTATTGCTAATGCCACTACATTTAAATGGTGAGAAAAACATAATGTTTGAAAATGTTAAATAAAAAAAAAACATATGTATTGGACTCAATTGTATGCAATACAATTTAGTGGAAGAATAATATAAATAGCAATCGCAAACTTCAATATTAGGTTGAGCATATTGTGCTTGAGGGGGGTAAGAAAACTTCTTATTAGAATCCATTGCATTTCCTTTTTCTTATGTTGTATGTTTTTAGACTAAAACTATAAAAATCATTTCAAATAGCATTAAGGCAAAAGGGATAACTAAAAAAATTTCAAAATTTAAATTCAACTGATTATTAACAGTGCATTTATCTTTATAGGAATTTAGAATTCTAAAAATTGAAAAAGTGCAATGTTTTGATTTTAAAATTTATTTCCAATGCGATTACATTTGAATGGTGAGAAAAACATAATATTTCAAAATGTTAAATACACACAAATATAAGTATTAGACTTAATTGTATAAATTGCACTTTAGTGGAAGAATGTTATAAATAGTAATCCCAAGTTTCAATGTTAGGTCCAGCATATTCCTCTTGAGGGTGGTGGGCAAACTTCTTATTAAAGTCCCTTCATTTGCTTTTTCTTATGTTGTATATTTTTAGACTAAAAGTATATAAATCATTTCAAATAGCATTGTGGCAAAGGAGATAATTAAAAAAAAATTCAATCTAACTCTTTTTTAACATTACTTTTATCCTTATAGGAATTTAGAATTCTAAAAATTGAAAAATTACAATGTTTAGATTTTAAAATTTATTACTAATGTCATTGCATTTGAATTGTGAGAAAAACATAATATTTGAAAATGTTAAATAGACAAAAATACAAGTATTGAACTTAATTGTATAAATTACACTTTAGTGGAAGAATATTATAAATAGCAATCGCGAGTTTCAATATTAGGTTGAGCATATTGTGCCTGAGGGGGGGTGAGGAAACTTCTTATTAGAGTCCATTGCATTTCCTTCTTCTTAGGTTGTTTGTTTTTAGACAAAAACTATAAAAATCATTTCAAATAGCATTGTGGCAAAGGAGATAACTAAAAAAATTTCAAATTTTAAATTAACTGATTATTAACTATGCATTTATCCTCATTGGAATTTATAATTCTAAAAATTGAAAAAGTGCAATGTTTTCATTTTAAAATTTATTGCTAATGTCATTCCATTTGAATGGTGAGAAAAACATAATATTTGAAAATGTTAAATAAACAAAAATACATGCATTGGACTCAATTGTATGCAATACAATTTAGTGGAAGAATAATGTAAATAGCAATCGCAAGTTTCAATATTAGGTCGAGCACATTGCGCTTGAGGGGGGTGGGCAAATTTCTTATTAGAGTCCATTGCATTTCCTTTTTCCTATGTTGTAATTTCTTAGACTTAATCTATATAAATCATTTCCAGTAGCATTGAGGCAATGGAGATTACTAAAAAAATTTCAAAATTTAAATGCAACTCATTATTAATTGTACATTTAAATGATGGGGGGCATATTCGCTTGAGGGGGGTGGGCAAACTAGTTATTAGAGTCCCATGCATTTGCTTTTTCTTATGTTGTATATTTGTAGACTAAAATTATATAAATCTTTTCAAATAGCATTGTGGCAGAGGAGGTAATTAAAAAACTTTCAAAATTTAAATTGAACTAATTATTAACAGTGCATTTTTCCCTATAGGAATTTAGAATTCTAAAAATTGAAAAAGTACAATGTTTTGATTTTTAAATTTATTGCCATTACATTTGAATGGTGAGAAAAACTTAATATTTGAAAATGTCAAATAGACAAAAATACAAGTATTGGACTTAATTGTATAAATTACACTTTAGTGGAAGAATATTATAAATAGCAATCGCAAGCTTCAATATTAGGTTGAGCATATTGTGCTTAAGGGGGGTAAGCAAAATTTCTTATCAGAGTCCATTGCATTTCCTTTTTCTTATGTTGTATGTTTTTAGATTAAAACTATACAAATCATTTCAAATAGCAATGAGGCAAAAGAGATAACTAAAAAAATTTTAAAATTTAAATTCAACTGATTCTTAACAATGCATTTATCCCTTTAGGAATTTAGAATTCTAAAAATTGAAAAAGTGCAATGTTTTGATTTTAAAATTTATTGCTAAAGCCATTGCATTTGAATGGTGAGAAAAACATAATGTTAGAAAATGTTAAATACACAAAAATACAACTATTGGACTTAATTGTATAAATTACACTTTAGTGGAAAAATGTTATAAATAGCAATCTCATGTTTTAATGTTATGTCGAGCATATTACGCTTAAGGGGGGTGAGCAAACTTCTTATTAGAGTGCCTTGAATTTGCTTTGTTTTTATGTTGTAAATTTTTAGACTAAAATTATATATATCATTTCAAATAACATTGCGGCAATGGTGATAATTAAAAAAATTTCAAAATTTAAATTCAACTAATTATTAACAGTGCATTAATCCCTATAAGAATTTAGAATTCTAAAAATTGAAAAAGTGCAATGTTTAGATTTTAAAATTTATTGCTAATGCCATTGCATTTGAATGGTGGGAAAAACATAATATTTGAAAATGTTAAATACACAAAAATACAAGTATTGGACTTAATTGTATAAATTACACTTTAGTGGAAGAATATTATAAATAGCAATCCAAAGATTCAATGTTCGGTCGAGCATATTATGCTTGAGGAGAGAGGGCAAACTTCTTATTAGAGTCCCTTGCATTTGCTTTTTCTTATATTGTATATTTTTAGACTTCAATTATATAAATCATTTCAAATAGCATTGTGGCAATGGAGATATTTTAAAAAAATTCAACATTTAAATTCAATTGATTATTAACAGTGCATTAATCCCTATAGGAATTTAGAATTCTAAAAATTGATAAAGTGCAATGTTTACATTTTAAAATTCATTGCTAATGCCATTGCATTTGAATGGTGAGAAGAATATAATATTTAAAAAATTAAATAAAAAAAATACATATATTGTACTCAATTGCATAGAATACACATTAATGGAAGAATAATATAAATGGCAATCAAAAGTTTCAATATTACGTTGAGCATATTGTGCTTAAGGGGGGTGGGTAAATTTCTTATTAGAGTCCATTGCATTTCCTTTTTTTTATGTTGTATGTTTTTAGACTAAAACTATAAAAATCATTTCAAATAGCATTGAGGCAAAAAAGATAACTAAACAAATTTTAAAATTTAAAGTCAACTGATTCTTAACAGTGCATTTATCCCTATAGCAATTTAGGTTGAGCATATTGTGCTTGAGGGGGGTGGGGAAACTTCTTATTAGAGTCCATTGCATTTCCTTTTTCTTATGTTGTATGTTTTTAGACTAAAACTATAAAAATCATTTCAAATAGCAATAAGGCAAAAGAGATAACTAAAAAAATTTTAAATTCAACTGATTCTTAACAGTGCATTTATCCCTTTAGGAATTTAGAATTCTAAAAATTGAAAAAGTGCAATGTTTAGATTTTAAAATTTATTACTAAAGCCATTGCATTTGAATGGTGAGAAAAACATAATATTTGAAAATGTATAATACACAAAAATACAAGTATTGGACTCAATTGTATATATTACACTTTAGTGGGAGAAAATTATAAATAGCAATCCTAAGTTTTAATATTAGGTCGAACATATTGCACTTGAGGGGGGTAGGCACACTTCTTATTAGAGTCTCTTGCGTTTGCTTTTTCTTATATTGCATATTTTTAGACTAAAATTATATAAATCATTTCAAATAGCATTGTGGCAAAGCAGATAATTAAAAAAATTTCAAAATTTAAATTTAACTGATTATTTATAGTGCCTTTATCCTTATAGGAATTTAGAATTCTAAAAATTGAAAAAGTGCAATATTTTGATTTTTAAATTTATTGCTAATGCCATTATATTTTAATGGTGAGAAAACATAACATTTGAAAATGTTAAGTAAAGAAAAATACAAGTATTGGACTCAATTTTATACAGTACAATTTAGTCGAAGAATAATATAAATAGCAATCGCAAACTTCAATATTTAGTTGAGCATATTGCGCTTGAGGTGGGTGGGAAACTTCTTATTAGAGTCCATTGCATTTCCTTTTTTTTATGTTGTATGTTCTTAAATTAAAACTATATAAATCATTTCAACTAGCATTGTGGCAATAGAGATTACTAAAACAATTTCAAAATTTTAATTCAACTCATTATTAATAGTGCAATGTTTTGATTTCTAAAAATTGAAAAAGTGCAATGTTTTGATTTCTAAATTTATTGCTAATGCCATTACATTTGAATGGCAAGAAAAATATAATATATGAAAATGTTAAATACACAAAAATACAAGTATTGGACTCAATTGTATAAATTACACTTTAGTGGAAGAAAATTATAAATAGCAATCCCAAGGTTCAATGTTAGGTCGAGCATATTGCGCTTAAGGGGCGTGAGAAGCTTCTTATTGGAGTCCATTGCATTTCCTTTTTCTTATGTTGTATGTTCTTAGACTAAAACTATATAAATCACTTTAACTAGCATTGAGGTAATGGAGATTACTAAAAAAATTTGACAATTTAAATTCAATTGATTATTACAGAGCATTTATCCCTATAGGAATTTAGAATTCTAAAAATTGAAAAGTGCAATGTTTTTATTTTTAAATTTATTACTAATGCCATTACATTTGAATGGTGAGAAAAACATAATATTTGAAAATGTTAGATACACAAAAATACAAGTATTGGACTCAGTTGTATAAATTACACTTTAGTGGAAGAAAATTATAAATAGCAATCCCAAATTTCAGTATTAGGCCGAGCACATTGCGTTTGAGGATGGTGGGGAAACTTCTTATTAGAATCCATTGCATTTCCTTTTTCTTATGTTGTACGTTCTTAGACTAATACTATATAAATAATTTCAAATAGCATTGAGGCAATGGGGATTACTAAAAAAATTTCAAAATTTAAATTCAACTGATTATTAACAGTGCATTCACCCCTATAGGAATTTAGAATTCCAAAAATTGAAAAAGGGCAATGTTTTAATTTTTAAATTTATTGCTAATGTCATTACATTTTAATGGTGAGAAAACATAATATTTAAAAATGTTAAATAAACAAAATTACTAGTATTGGACTCAATTGTATAAATTACACTTTAGTAGAAGAAACTTATAAATAGCAATCCTAAGTTTTAATGTTAGGTCGAGCATATTGCGCTTCACGGGGGTGGGCAAACTTTTTATTAGAGACCCTTGCGTTTGCTATTTCTTATGTTCTATATTTTTAGATTAAAATTATATAAATGATTTCAAATAGCATTATGGCAAAGCAGATAATTATTAACAGTGCATTTACCCCTATAGGAATTTAGAATTCTAAAAATTGAAAAAGTGCAATGTTTTGATTTTTAAATTTACTGCTAATGCCATTACATTTTAATGGTGAGAAAACATAATATTTGAAAATGTTAAATAAACAAAAATACAAATATTGGACTCAATTATATACAATACACTTTAGTGGAAGAATAATATAAATAGCAATCGCAAGCTTCAATATTAGGTTGAGCATATTGCCCTTGAGAGGGGTAGGGAAACTTCTTATTAGAGTCCATTAAATTTCCTTTTTCTTATGTTGTATGTTTTTAGACTAAAACTATATAAATTATTTCAAATAACATTGAGGCAATGGAATGGAGATTACTAAAAAAATTTCAAAAATTTAAATTCAACTAATTCTTAACAGTGAATTTATCACTATAGGAATTTAGAATTTTAAAAATTGTGAAAGTGCAATGTTTTGATTTTAAAATTTATTGCTAATGTCATTACATTTGAATGGTGGGAAAAACATAATATTTGAAAATGTTAAATACACAAAAAATACAAGTATTGGACTTAATTGTACAAATTACACTTTAGTGGAAGAAAATTATAAATAGTAATCCCAAGTTTTAATGTTAGGTCGAGCATATTACGCTTGAAAGTGGTGGGGAAACTTCTTATTAGAGTCCCTTGCATTTGCTTTTTCTTATGTTGTATATTTTTAGACTAAAATTATATAAATCATTTCAAATAACATTGTGGCAAAGGAGATAATTATAAAAAAATTAAAAATTTAAATTCAATTGATGATTAATAGAGCATTTATCCTTATAGGAATTTGGAATTCTAAAAATTGAAAAAGTGCAATGTTTAGATTTTTAAATTTATTGCTAATACCATTACATTTGAATGGTGAGAGAACATAATATTTGAAAATCTTAAAAGAACAAAAATGCAAGTATTGGACTCAATTAGATACAATACACTCTAGTGGAAGAATAGCATAAATAGCAATCGCAAACTTTAATATTCGGTTGAGCATATTACGCTTGAGGGGGGGTGGGAAGTTTCCTATTAGAGTCCATTGCATTCCCTTTTTCTTATGTTGTATATTCTTAAACTAAAACTATATAAATCACTTTAAATGACATTAAGGCAATAGAGTTTACTAAAAAAATTTCAAAATTTAAATTCAATTGATTATTAACAGTGCATTTATCCCTATAGGAATTTAGAATTCTAAAAATTGAAAAGGTGCAATGTTTTGATTTTTAAATTTATTACTAATGTTGTTACATTTGAATGGTGAAAAAAACATAATATTTGAAAATGTTAGATACACAAAAATACAAGTATTGGACTCAATTGTATAAATTATACTTTAGTGGAAGAAAATTATAAATAGTAATCCCAAGTTTAACTGTTACGTCAAGCATATTATTGTTGAGGGGGTGGGCAAACTTCTTATTAGAGTCCCTTCCGTTTACTTTTTCTTATGTTGTATATTTTTAGACTCAAACTATATAAATCATTTTAAATAGCATTGTGGTAAAGTAGATAATTAAAAAAATTTGAAAATTTAAATTCAACTGATTATTAACAGTGCATTTATCCCTATAGGAATTTAGAATTCTAAAAATTGAAAAAATGCAATATTTTGATTTTTAAATTTATTGCTAATGTCATTACATTTTAATGGTGAGAAAACATAATATTTGAAAATCTTAAATGAACAAAAATGCAAGTATTGGACTCAATTATATATAATACACTTTAGTGGAAGAATAATATAAATAGCAATCCTAAACATTAATATTGGGTTGAGTATATTGTGTTTGAGGGTGGTGGGGAAACTTCTTATTAGAGTCCATTGCATTTCCTTTTTCTTATGTTGTATGTTCTTAGACTAAAACTATATAAATCACTTCAAATAGCATTGAGGCAATAGAGATTACTAAAGAAATTTCAAAATTTCAATTCAACTGATTATTAACAGTGTATTTATCCCTATATGAATATAGAATTCCAAAAATTGAACAAGTATAATGTTTTGGTTTTAAAATTTATTGCAAATGCCATTACATTTGAATGGTGGGAAAAACATAATATTTGAAAATGTTAAATACACAAAAATACAAGTATTGGACTCAATTGCATAAATTACACTTTAGTGGAAGAAAATTATAAATAGCAATTTGAAGTTTCAATGTTAGGTCGAGCACATTGCGCTTAGGGTTCCTTGCATTTGATTTCTCTTATGTTGTATATTTTTAGACTAAAATTATATGAATCATTTCAAATAGTATTGTGGCAAAGGAGATAATTAAAAAAAATTCAAAATTTAACTTCAATTGATTATTAAGAGTGCATTTATACTTATAGGAATTTAGAATTCTAAAAATTGAACAAGTGCAATGTTTTGATTTTTAAATTTATTGTTAATACCATTACATTTGAATGGGGATAAAACATAATATTTGAAAATGTTAAATAGACAAAAATACAAGTATTGGAATCAATTGTATAAATTACATTTTAGTGGAAGAAAATTATAAATAGCAATCCCAAATTTCAATGCTAGGTCTAGTATATTGCGCTTAAGGGGGGTGCGCAAACTTCTTCTTAGAGTCCCTTGAGTTTGCTTTTTCTTATGTTGTATATTTTTAGGCTAAAATTATATAAATCATTTCAAATAGTATTGTGGCAAAAGGGATAATTAAAACAATTTGAAAATTTAAATTCAACTGATTATTAACAATGCATTTATCCTTATAGGAATTTAGAATTCTCAAAATTGAAAAAATGCAATATTTTGATTTTTAAATTTATTCCTAATGTCATTACATTTTAATGGTGAGAAAACATAATATTTGAAAATCTTAAATGAACAAAAATGCAAGTATTGGACTCAATTATATATAATACACTTTAGTCGAAGAATAATATAAATAGCAATCCCAAACATTAATATTGGGTTGAGTATATTGTGTTTAAGGGTGGTGGGGAAACTTCTTATTAGAGTCTATTGCATTTCCTTTTTCTTATGTTGTATGTTCTTAGACTAAAACTATATAAATCACTTCAAATAGTATTGAGGCAATGGAGATTACTAAAGAAATTTCACAATTTCAATTCAACTGATTATTAACAGTACATTTATCCCTATATGAATATAGAATTCCAAAATTTGAACAAGTATAATGTTTTGATTTTAAAATTTATTGCAAATGCCATTACATTTGAATGGTGGGAAAAACATAATATTTGAAAATGTTAAATACACAAAAATACAAGTATTGGACTCAATTGCATAAATTACACTTTAGTGGAAGAAAATTATAAATAACAATCCGAAATTTCAATGTTAGGTCGAGCATATTGCGCTTAAGGTTCCTTGCATTTGATTTTTCTTATGTTGTATATTTTTAGACTAAAATTATATGAATCATTTCAAATAGCATTGTGGCAAAGGAGATAATTAAAAAAAATTCAAAATTTAACTTCAATTGATTATTAACAGTGCATTTATGCTTATAGGAATTTAGAATTCTAAAAATTGAACAAGTGCAATGTTTTGATTTTTAAATTTATTGTTAATACCATTACATTTGAATGGGGAGAAAACATAATATTTGAAAATGTTAAATAGACAAAAATACAAGTATTGGAATCAATTGTATAAATTACACTTTAGTGGAAGAAAATTATAAATAGCAATCCCAAGTTTCAATGCTAGGTCTAGTATATTGCGCTTAAGGGGGGTGGGCAAACTTCTTCTTAGAGTCCCTTGAGTTTGCTTTTTCTTATGTTGTATATTTTTAGGCTAAAATTATATAAATCATTTCAAATAGTATTGTGGCAAAAGGGATAATTAAAAAAATTTGAAAATTTAAATTCAACTGATTATTAACAGTGCATTTATCCCTATAGGAATTTAGAATTTTAAAAATTGAAAAAGTGCAATGTTTTGATTTTTAAATTTATTATTAATGTCATTACATTTTAATGGTGAGAAAACATAATATTTGAAAATGTTAAATAAATAAAAATACAAGTATTGGACTCTATTATATACAATACACTACAGTGGAAGAATAATATAAAGAACAATCACAAACTTCAATATTAGGTTGAGAATATTGTACTTGAGGGTGGTGACGAAACTTCTTATTAGAGTCCATTGCATTTCCCTTTTCTTATGTTGTATCTTCTTAGACTAAAACTATATAAATCACATCAAATAGCATTGAGGCAATGGAGATTACTATACAAATTTCAAAATTTAAACTCAACTTATTCTTTAACAGTGAATTTATCCCTATAGGAATTTAGAATTCAAAATATTGAAAAAGTACATTGTTTTGATTTTTAAATTTATTGCAAATGTCATTACATTTGAATGGTGAGAAAAAGATAATATTTGAAAATGTTAGAAACACAAAAATACAAGTATTGGACTCAGCTGTATAACTTACACTTTAGTGGAAGAAAATTATAAATAGCAATCCCAAGTTTCAGTGTTAGGTCGAGCACATTGCGTTTGAGGATGGTAAGGAAACTTCTTATTAGAGTCCATTGCATTTCCTTTTTCTTGTGTTGTATGTTCTTAGACTAAAACTATATAAATCACTCCAAATAACATTGTGGCAAAGGAGATAATTAAAAAAATTTCAAAAATTAAATTCAACTGATTATTAACAGTGCATTTATCCCTATAGCAATTTAGAATTCTAAATATTGAAAACGTGCAATGTTTTGATTTTAAAATTTATTCCTAATACCATTACATTTGAATGGGGAGAAAACATAATATTTGAAAATGTTAAATAGACAAAAATACAAGTACTGGAATCAATTGTATAAATTACACTTTAGTGGAAGAAAATTATAAATAGCAATCCCAAGTTTCAATGCTAGGTCTAGTATATTGTGCTTAAGGGGGGTGGGCAAACTTCTTCTTAGAGTCCCTTGAGTTTGCTTTTTCTTATGTTGTATATTTTTAGACTAAAATTATATAAATCATTTCAAATAGTATTGTGGCAAAGTAGATAATTAAAAATATTTCAAATTTTAAATTCAACAGACTATTAACAGTGCATTTATCTCTATATGAATTTAGAATTCTGAAAATTGAAAAAGTGCAATGTTTTGATTTTTAAATTTATTACTAATGCCATTACATTTTAATGGTGAGAAAACATGATAATTGAAAATGTTAAATAAATAAAAATACATGAATTGGACTCAAATATATACAATACACTGTAGTGGAAGAATAATATAAAGAACAATCGCAAACTTCAATATTAGGTTGAGCATATTGCGCTTGAGGGTGGTAGGGAAACTTCTTATTAGAGTCCATTAGATTTGTTTTTTCTTATGTTGTATGTTCTTAGACTAAAACTATATAAATCACTTCAAATAGCATCGAGGTAATGGAGATTACTAAAAAAATTTCAAAATTTAAATTCAACTGATTATTAACAGTGAATTTATCTCTATAGGAATTGAGAATTCTAAAATTTGAAAAAGTGCATTGTTTTGATTTTAAAATTTATTGCAAATGCCATTACATTTGAATGGTGAGAAAAAGATAATATTTGAAAATGTTATATACACAAAAATACAAGTATTGGACTCAGTTGTATAAATTACACTTTAGTGGAAGAAAATTATAAATA
>JAHLGP010017653.1:0-11064 GCA_020141445.1 Bruguiera sexangula
TTCTTAGTCCCAAGGGTGTATAGATGTGGTTATTGCCATGAATATAATGCCTGATGTAGTCATATAAGTTATTTTCAAGATATTTAAGTGTGAATGAGTTATTACAACGAAAAGTGGAGCCTTGTTCGGAAGAAATGAAGAGGCAGTCTCTTTATTTAGTAATTAAGTAGAGAATACTAGTAAGAAATGCTAGCCATCATCAAAGACTTCCATTTTAATAAAATTCAATGGATTCCTAATCACAAGGTTGTATAGAAGTAGTTGTTGCCATTAATATAATGCTCGATGTGGTCATCTAAGCTATTCTTAAGATGTCTAAGTGTGAATGAGTTATTTCAACAAAAAGTGCAGCCTTGTTAGGAAGAAATGAATACATGGTCTCATTATTCAGTAATAACATAGCAAATACTTGTAGGAAATGGTAGTCATCATCAAAGACTCCTTTTTTAACAAAATTCAATAGATTCATTAAGCTAAATGAGTATACATGTGGTTGTTACCTTAAATATAGCACCTGTTGTGGTCATACAAGCTATTTTCAAGATCTTTAAATGTGAATGAGTTATTACAATGAAAAGTAGAGTCTTGTTAGGAGGAAATGAAGAGACGGTCTCATTATTCAATAATAAAGTAGCAAATACTTGTAAGAAGTGCTAATCATCATCGAACACTTGGACGAATTCCTAGTCCTAAGGGAGTATAGATGTGGTTGTTGCCTTGGATATAGTGCTTATTGTGGTCATACAAGTTATATTCGAGATCTTTAAGTGTGAATGAGTTATTACAACGAAAAGTGGAGCCTTGTTAGGAAGACATGAAGAGACAATCACTTTATTCAGTAATTATGTAGAGAATACTAATAAGAAATGCTAGTCATCGTCAAAGACTACTTTTTGAATGAAATTCAACAAACTGCTAGTCCCAAGGGAGTATAGATGTGGTTATTGCCATGAATATAGCTCCTGATGTGGTCATACAAGCTATTTTAAAGATCCTTAAGTGTGAATGAGTTATTACTATGAAAAGTGGAGCCTTGTTTGGAAAAATGTAGAGATTGTCTCTTTATTTAGTAATTATGTAGAGAATACTAGTAAGAAATGCTAGTCATCATCAAAGACTCCTTTTTTAAAGAAATTCAATGAATTCCTAGTCCCAAGAGAGTATAGATGTTGTTGTTCCCATGTATATAGTGCTTGTTGTGGTTATACATGCAATTTTCAAGATCTTTAAGTGTGAATGAGATATTACAACGACAAGTCGAGCCTTGTAAGGAGGAAATGATGAGATGGCCTCATTATTTAGTAATAAAGTAGCAAATACTTGTAGGAAATGTTGGTCATCATTGAAGAGTTCTTATTTAATGAAATTCAATGGATTGCTAGTCCCTAGAGAGTGTAGATGTGGTTGTTACCATGAATATATTTGTGGTCATACAAGCTATTTTCAAGATCTTTAAGTGTGAATGAGCTATTACACCAAAAAGTGGAGCATTGTTTGGAAGAAATGAAGAGACGATCTCATTTTTCAGTAATTATGTAGAGAATACTAGTAAGAAATGTTTGTCGCCATCAAAGACTCCTTTTTTAATGAATTTAACAAATTCCTTGTCCTAAGGGAGTATAGATGAGGTTGTTGCCATGAATATAGCACCTAATGTGGTCATACAAGCTATCTTAAAGATCCTTAAGTGTGAATGAGTTATTACCATAAAAAGTGGAGTCTTGTTAGGAAGAAATGAAAAGATGGTCTCTTGATTCAGTAATTATGTAGAGAATACTAGTAATAAATGCTAGTCATCATCAAAGACTCCTTTTTTAGTAAAATTCAATAGATTCCTAGTCCTAAGGGAGTATAGATGCAGTCGTTCCCATGAATATAGTGCCTGATGTGGTCATACAAGCTATTTTGAAGATCCTTAAGTGTGAATGAGTTATTACCATGAAAAGTGAAGCCTTGTTAGGAAGAAATGAAGATATGGTCTCTTTATTCAGTAATTATGTAGAGAATACTAGTAATAAATGCTAGTCATCATCAAAGACTCCTTTTTTAGTATAATTCAATAGATTCCTAGTCCCAAGGGAGTATAGATGCAGTCATTCCCATGAATATAGCGCCTGATGTGGTCATACAAGCTATTTTGAAGATCCTTAAGTGTGAATGAGTTATTACCATGAAACGTGAAGCCTTGTTAGGAAGAAATGAAGATATGGTCTCCTTATTCAGTAATTATGTAGAGAATACTAGTACGAAATGCTAGTCATCATCAAAGATTGTCTATTTAAGAAATGAAGAGGCAGCCTCATTGTTTAGTAATAAAGTTGCAAATACTTATAAGAAATGCTAATCATCATCAAAGACATCTTTCTTAATGAAATTCAATGGATTCCTAGACCTAAAAGAGTGCAAATGTGGTTGTTGTCATGAATATAACGCCTATTGTGGTCATACAAGCTATCTTTAAGATCTGTTTGCGTGAATAAGTTATTACAACAAAAAATGGAGCCTTGTTAGGAAGGAATGAAGAGACGGTCTCATTTTTTAGTAATTAAGTATCCAATACTTGTGAGAAATGCTAAAAATCATCAAACACTCCTTGTTTAATGTAATTCAATGTATTCTTAGTCCCATAAGAGTATAAATGTGGTTGTTGCCATCAATATAGTGCATGATGTGGTCATACAAGCTATTTTCAAGATCTTTAAGTTTGAATGAGTTATTACAATGAAAAGTGGAGGGTTGTTAAGAACAAATGAAGAGACGACCTCATTATTCAGTAGTAAAGTAGCAAATACTTGTAGGAAATGCTAGTCATCATCAAAGACATCTTGCCTAATGAAATTTAATGGATTCCTAGTCTAAAGCAAGTGTAGACATGGTTGTTGTCATGAATATGGTACCTGTTGTGGTCATACAAGCTATTTTTAAGATCTTGAAGTGTGAATGACTTATTATAACAAAAAGTGGAGTCTTGTTAGGAAGAAATAAAGTGACAGTCTCATTTTTCAGTAATTAAGTATCAAATACTTGTTAGAAATGCTACAAATCATCAAACACTCTTCGTTTAATGCAATTCAATGGATTCCTAGTCCCAAGAGAGTATAGATGTGGTTGTTGCCATGAATATTGTGCATGATGTGGTCATACAAGCTATTTTCAAGATCTTTAAGTGGGAATGAGTTATTACAACAAAAAGTGGAGCCTTGTTAGGAAGAAATAAAGAGACGGCCTCATTATTCAATAATAAAGTAACAAATACTTATAGGAAATTCTAGTCATCATCAAAGACATCTTGCTTAATGAAATTCAATGGATTCCTAGCCCCGAGAGAGTGTAGATGTCGTTGTTTGTATGAATATGGTGCCTATTATGGTCATACAAGCTATTTTCAAGACCTTTAAGAGTGAATGGGTTATTTCAACAAAAAGTGGAGCCTTGCTAGAAAGAAATAAAGAGATGGTCTCATTGTTCAGTAGTAAAGTCACAAATACTTGTAGGAAATGTTAGTCATCATCAAAGACTCCTTGTTTAATGAAATTCAACAGATTCCTAGTCCCAAAAGAGCATAGATGTGGTTATTTCCATGAGTATAGTGCATAGCATGGTCATCGAAGCTATTTTCAAGATCTTTAAGTGTGAATGAGTTATTACAACCAAAAAGGGAGCCTTGTTAGGAAGAAAGTAAGGGACGATGTCATTATTCAGGAATAAAGTAGCAAATACTTGTAGGAAATGCTTGTCGTCATCAAAGACATCTTGCTTAATGAAATTCAATGGATTCCTTATCCTAAGAGAGTGTAGATGTGGTTATTGCCATAAATATGGTGCCTATTGTGGTCATACAAGCTATTTTTAAGATCTTTAACTGTGAATGAGTTGTTACAACAAAAGGTGGAGCCTTATAGGGAAGAAATGAAGGGACAATGTCACTATTCAGTAATAAAATAGCAAATTCTTGTAGGAAATGCTAGTCATCATCAAAGGCATCTTGCTTAATGAAATTCAACAAATTCCTAGTCCCAAGAGAGTGTAGATGTGGTTGTTTTTATAAATATGGTGCCTATTGTGGTCATACAAGCTATTTACAAGATCTTTAAGCGTGAATGAGTTACTACAACGAAAAATGGAGCCTTGTTAGGAAGAAATAAAGAGACAGTCTTATTGTTTAGTAATAAAGTCACAAATACTTGTAGGAAATGCTAA
Source organism: Bruguiera sexangula (assembly GCA_020141445.1). Classification (NCBI taxonomy): domain Eukaryota; kingdom Viridiplantae; phylum Streptophyta; class Magnoliopsida; order Malpighiales; family Rhizophoraceae; genus Bruguiera; species Bruguiera sexangula. The sequence continues at coordinate 4,201 of JAHLGP010017653.1, forward strand.
TCATCATCAAAGACTCCTTGTTTAATAAAATTCAACAGATTCCTAGTTCCAAGAGAATATAGATGTGCTTGTTTCTATGAATATAGTGCATGACATGGTCATCAAAGCTATTTTCAAAATCTTTAAGTGTGAATCAGTTATTACAACAAAAAAGGGAGCCTTATTAACAAGAAATTAAGGGACGATGCCATTATTCAGAAATAAAGTAGCAAATACTTGTAGGAAATGCTAGTCATCATTAAAGACATCTTACTTAAAGAAATTCAATGGATTCCTAGTCCTAAGAGAGTGCAGATGTGGTTGTTGCCATGAATATGGTGCCTATTGTGGTCATACAAGCTATTTTCAAGATCTTTAACTATGAATGAGTTATTACAACAAAAAGTGGAGCCTTGTTAGGAAGAAATAAAGGGATGGTGTCATTATTCAATAAAAAGTAGCAAATACTTGTAAGAAATGCTAGTCATCATTAAAGACATCTTGCTTAATGAAATTCAACAGATTCCTAGTCCTAAGAAAGTGTAGATGTCGTTGTTTCTATAAATATGGTGCTTGTTGTGGTCATACAAGCTATTTTCAAGATCTTTAAGTGTGAATGAGTTATTACAACGAAAAGTGGAGAATTGTTAGGAAGAAATGAAAAGACGGTCTCATTGTTAAGTAATAAAGTCGCAAATACTTGTAAGAAATGCTAGTCATCATCAAAGACTCCTTGTTTAATGAAATTTAATAGATTCCTAGTTCCAAGAGAGTATAGATGTGGTTGTTTACATGAATATAGTGCATGATGTGGTCATCAAAGCTATTTTCAAGATCTTTAAGTATGCATGAGTTATTACAACGAAAAGGGGAGCCTTGTTAGGAAGAAATGAAGGGACAGTGTCATTATTCAGGAATAAAGTAGCAACTACTTGTAGGAAATGCTAGTCATCATCAAAGGCATCTTGCTTAATGAAATTCAATGGATTCCTAAACCCAAGAGAGTGTAAATGTGGTTGTTACCATGAATATAGTGCCTATTGTGCTCATACAAGTTATTTTCAAGATCTTTTTGTGTGAATGAGTATTACAACGAAAAGTGGAGCCTTGTTAGGAAGAAATGAAGAGACAGTCTCATTTTTCAATAATTAAGTATCTAATACTAGTCATAAATGCTAAAAATCATCAAACACTTTTTTTTAATACAATTCAATGTATTCCTAGTTCCAAAAGAGTATAGACGTGGTTGTTGCCATCAATATAATGCATGATGTGGTCATATAAGTTATTTTCAAGATCTTTCAATGTGAATGAGTTATTACAACAAAAAGAGGAGGGTTGTTAGGAAGAAATGAAGAAACGACCTCATTATTCAGTAGTGAAGTAGCAAATACTTGTAGGAAATGCTAGTCATCATCAAAGACATCTTGCCTAATGAAATTCAATGGATTCTTAGTCCCAAGAGAGTGTAGATATGGTTGTTGTCATAAATATGGCTCTTGTCATGGTCATACAAGCTATTTTAAAGATTTTTAAGTGTGAATAAGTTATTACAATGAAAAGTGGAGCCTTCTTACAAAGGAATGAAGAGACAGTCTCATTTTTTAGTAACTAAGTATCCAATACATGTGAGAAATGCTAAAAATCATCAAACACTTTTTGTTTAATGTAATTCAACGTATTCCTAGTCCCAAAAGAGTATAAATATGGTTATTGTCATGAATATAATGTCTGTTGTGGTCATACAAGCTATTTTCGAGATCTTTTAGTGTGAATGAGTTATAACAATGAAAAGTGGAGCCTTGTTAGGAAGAAATGACGAGACAATTGCATTATTTAGTAATAAAGTGACAAATACTTGTAACAAAAGCTAGTCACCATCAAAGTCTCCTTGTTTAATGAAATTAAACAGATTTTTAGTCATCAGTGAGAATATATGTGGTTATTGCCATGAATATAGTGCATGATGTGGTCATACAAGCTATTTTCAAGATCTTTAAGTATGAATGAGTTATTACAACAAAAAGTGGAGCCTTGTTAGGAAGAAATGAAGAGACAGTCTCATTATTCAGTAATTATGTAGAGAATACTAGTAAGAAATGCTAGTCATGATGAAAGACGCCCTTTTTATTGAAATTCAATAGATTCCTAGTCCCAAGAGAGTATAGATGTGGTTGTTGCCATGAATATAGTGCATGATTTGGTCATACAAGCTATTTTCAAGATCTTTAAGAGTGAATGAGTTATTACAACGAAATGTGGAGCCTTGTTAGAAAAAAGTGAAGAGACGACCTCATTATTCAGTAATAAAGTAGCAAATACTTGTAACAAATGCTAGTCATCATCAAAGACACCATGTTTAATGAAATTCAATGCATTTATAGTCCTGAGAGAGTATAAATGTGGTTGTTACCATGAATATAATGCATGACGTGGTCATAAAAGTTATTTTCAAGATCTTTAAGTGTGAATGAATTATTATAATGAAAAGTGGATCCTTGTTAGGAAGAAATGGATAGACCTTCTCATTATTCAGTAATAAAGTAGCAAGTACTTGTAGGAAATGTTAGACATCATCAAAGACTCCTTGTTTAATGAAATTCACCAGATTCCTAGTCCTAAGAGAGTATAGATGTGGTTGTTGTCATGAATATAGTGCCTATTGTGGTCATACAAGTTATTTTCAAGATCTTTAATTGTGAATGAGTTATTACAATGAAAAGTGGAGCCTTATTAGGAAGAAATAAAGAGACGACCTTATTATTCAGTAATAAAGTAGCAAATACTTGTAAGAAATGCGAGTTATCATCAAAAACTCCTTGTTTAATGAAATTCAATGAATTTCTAGTCGCAAGAAAGAATAACATGGTTGTTGACATGAATATAATGCCTGATGTGCTCATACAAGCTATTTTCAAGATCCTTAATTGCAAATGAGTTATTACAATAAAATGTGGAGTTTTGTTAGGAAAAAATAAAGAGGCAGTCTCAATATCTAGTAATAATGTAGCAAATACTTTTTAGAAATGCGAGTCATCATGAAAGACTCCTTATTTAATGAAGTTCAACGGATTTCTAGTCATAAGAAAGAATAAATGGGGTTGTTGACACGAATATAGTGTCTGATGTGCTTATTCAAACTATTTTCAAGATCTTTAAGTGCAAATGAGTTATTACAACGAAAAGTGGAGCCTTGTTAGGAAGAAATGAAGAAACGGTCTCATTATTCAGTAATAAAGTAGCAAATACTTGTAGGAAGTGCTAGTCATCATTAAAGACTTCTTATTTAATGAAATTCAACAAATTTCTTATCACAAGAAAAAATAGATGTGGTTGTTGTCATGAATATAGTGCTTGATGGGGTCATACAAGTTATTTTCAAGATCTTTAAGTGTGAATGAGTTATTACAACAAAAAGTGGAGAATTGTTAGGAAGAAATAAAGAGACGATCTCATTATTCAGTAATTATGTTGAGAATACTAGTAAGAAATGCTAGTCATGATGAAATATGTCTTTTTTATTAAAATTCAACAGATTCCTAATCCCAAGAGAGTATAGATGTGGTTGTTGTCATGATATAGTGTCTAATGTGGTTATACAAAACTATTTTCAAGTTATTTAAGAGTGAATGAGTTATTACAACGAAAAGTGGAACCTTGTTAGGAAGAAATGAAGAGACGGTGTCATTGTTCAGTAATAAAGTAGCAAAAACTTGTAAGAAATGCTAGTCATCATTTAAGACTCCATGTTTAATGAAATTCAACAGATTGCTACTTGCAAGGAAGTATAGATGTGGTTGTTGGGTTGAATATAGTGTCAATTGTGGTCATATAGGCTATTTTCAAGATCTTTAAGTGTATATGAATTATTATAATGAAAAGTGGGGCCTTATTAGATTAAAATAAAAAGATGGTCTCATTATTCAATAATGTAGTAGCAAATATAAGTAGAAAATGTTAGTCATCATGAAAAACTCCTTATTTAATGAAATTCAACAAATTCTTAGTACCAAGGGAGTAATGATGCACATGTCGCCATGAATGTAGTGTCTATTATGGTCATTTAAGCGATTTTTAAGATTTTTAAATGTGAATAAGTTATTGCAAAAAAATATCGAGTTTTGTTAGGAAGAAATGAAAAGACAATTTCTTTATTCAGTTATTATGTAGAGAATACTAATAAGAAATACTAGTTATTATCGAAAACTCTTTTTTTAATGAAATTTAATAGATTCCTAATCACAAAAGAATATAGATATGGTTGTTGTCATCATTATAGCGCCTAATATAGTTATATAGACTATTTTCAAGATATTTAAGTGTTAATAAATTATTACAACGAAAAATATAACTTTCTTAAGAAAAAATGAAAAGACGACCTCATTATTAAATAATAAAGTAGTAAATATTTGTAGACAATATTAGTAATTATCAAAAATTTCTTATTTAATGAAATTTATCGGATTTCTAATTTTAAAAAAGTATAAATATAGTTGTAGACACAAATATAGTACCTGTAGTAGTCATACAAGATATTTTTAAACTATCTTTATATAAAATATTATATATATATATATATATATATATAATATAAATTATTTTAAATAAAGGGTAAACTTTTTGTATTGTCGAATATTTGTGGCCATGTAGGAAGGGCTTGCATTTTGTAGGCTTTTAGAATGGGACAAGCTGGAGCCTTTATCTGTTCTTTCTTCTTCTTGATGCTACGGCTTTGTTCTTCCCTTTTGGGCTTAAAAATTATCATTTGAACCATTCTTCTTCCAGTTTTTCCACTTGAGCTACCTCGCTCAGAGGACGGACGAACTAATTTTCTTTTCTTGTCACATGTGACTTAATGACTTCTCTTTCTCCTCTTTGAATTTCTCTGTCGTTTTGTGCATGTGTGCCTATGCGTGCCCGTGTGCCTGAAAAACAGTTCATTTAAAGTCACTACAATTAAAAAAGTACACGGAAAGCGTCAACAACTTCAAAATTGTCGATGGCACTCTCACTAGTCAAAAATTCAATACAAACGCATAGTCTTCTTGTCTTAACTCTTGAATGAGTTGAGTGCAAACAACAACCCAAAAAAAGAAGAAAAAATCCCTAGTCCTATCTCCAGACGTCTCCTTTCCAACTTTTAGCCTGTGGTTTTGAATTTTTTGTTCTCCTTTTGGCCCTTTTTTTCTTGTTTATTTAATGTGAAAATAAAAACAATAAAAATAAGGATCAACCCCACTTAACTCAATTTTACCGTTTGGCTGTGAAAGCGTAGATTCCAAATTTAGCATCGAATTGCTTGGTTTGAATCTGTGTTATGACCTTTTTTTTTTTGGTATTTTGTAAATTTTCTTTAATTTCTTTCAATATTCTCAGTATCCAGACACGAAACATTTCTTATTTTTGAAAATAGAGTTTTCCCATTGCAATTTGCGTCTTTTTTTTTTTTGAGTGATATGTCATTTTGGTGTTTAAAAAAGAAAACTTTCAAATATAAACAAGTATAATATGGATTGAAAATTTCATGCATTATTATTAGGAGGAATTTTTTATTCAGTTTTCTTTCGTTTATCTCAGTAGCCAAGCAAAGAAAATTTCTTGGTTTTCAAAAATAACGCCTTAGGAAGAGAGAAATAATTTGGGCAAAACAAAAATTATTGACCTATACGTGGAGCAATAACATAAGATCGATTAGTAAGAGAAGCTGATTGGCAAGAGGCCTAGCAACATAAGCTGCCAGACTAACATTTAACAGTCAAATTGACAGTTTTAAAATTAGTGACCTCTTCGTATATTTCTTTTAATGGTTTTGTTTTTATTTGATCTTTTTATTAGTCATTGAATCAAATTTGAGCAATCAAAAAGCTATTAATTCAATAGTAAATTTGTCTTGTGTAGTTGGGTAATTAAATTCAAATTTTTTATTTGAGAATTTAATTTTCTTTTGGACGTACCTTCATATTTTTGCTTAAAATTTGTTTAGGTTTGAAAAAAAAAAAAAAATATATATATATATATATAGTTAAAATTAAGAAAAGACTCAATTTTTATTTTTTAATTACTTTATCAATTTTACTTATATGTCGTTTTTTCTTTACTTGATAAAAGGGAAAAAAACATCTTCTCCCAATAATAAATATTTAATTCTCTTTATATATATATATTTTTTTTTAATTTTCTTAAAAAAAAAAGATTACTTTGAATTTAGAAATTTTTCACATTAACAATAATAACATTTCTCTAATTTTAAGAATATTGTAAAACTTTCATATAAACTAAATTAACAATTATAATTTATCATAAATCTTAATTAAATATAATACTAGCAAATTAATCATAAATATTATTTCTTTTTGTAGGTATTATTTTAGAATAAAATGCATATGAGTAAATAAGTAAACTTTTAATTTTTTTTGGTTGTCTTGCTATTAAGGATAATAAATATCTATGAATCTATATTAATTCTAATCTTTCTCTTTAGCCATTTTTGATAATTTTGCTCTTTAAGATAATAAATAATTGTGAGATTAATATAAACATGTAAAATGGGTTATATCGTGTCAAGACATAATTTACTTGTCTTCTATACTACCTCATATTGTATTTAAAAATTTGACTTAGGAACTTGGTACTACCTATAGGCCCAAGTACTATGAATTTATATTATACTGAATTTAATTATTAATTTTGCTTGGATTTAATATTTATATAAATCAAAATAAATTTATAAATAAATAAATATAAAAAATAAAATATACAATTTAAGTAGAAGATAAAAAATAGTGAAATTATTGAATTTAAGAAGAAAAATAAAATGCAAAATAACATGTAGATTTTCTTAGTTATAAAATTTTTAATCTAATTACAAAATAAAATTTTTTAAAT
>JAHLGP010017706.1:0-17764 GCA_020141445.1 Bruguiera sexangula
AAATTATATAAGTCATTTCATATTGCATTGCCGAAAAGGAGACAATTAAGAAAATTGCAAAATTTAAATTCAGCAGATTCTTAATATTGCATTTATCCCTATAAGACTTTAAAATTATAAATGTTGAAAAAATGCAATGTTTTGATTTTCAATTTATTGTTAATGCCATTGCATTTTGAATGAGGAGAAAACCATAATGTTTGAATATGTTAATTGATCAACAATACAAGTAATGGACTTAATTGTATAAAATGCACGTTTATGGATGACTATTATAAATATCAATCCTAAGCTTTAATGGTGGGTCAAGCATATTGCACTTGAAGGGAGTGAGGAGACTTTTTATTATAATACATTGCATTAGCTTTTTCCTAAGTAATGTTTGTAGACTAAAATTGTATTAATCATTTCATATCGCATTAATGAAAAGGAGACAATTAAGGAAATTGCAAAATTTAAATTGCAAAATGTTGGGTCAAGCATATTACTCTTGAGGAGAGTGACAAAACTTCTTATTATATTCCACTGCATTTGCCTTTTCTTAAGTAATATATTTGTAGACTTAAACTATATGAATTGTTCTAACTTGCATTGTGACAATAGAGGCAATTAAAAAAATTACAAGTTTTAAACTCAATTGATTATTAACCATACATAAATCCTTATAATTCTTTAAAATTCCAAAAGTTGAAAAAATGCAATTTTTAAGTTTTCAATTTATTGTTAATGCCACTACATTTTGAATGGTGAGAAAAACATAATATTTGAATATGTTAATTGACGAAAAATATAAGTGATGGACTGATTATTAATAATGCGTAAATCCCTATAAGTCTTTAAAATTCCAAAAGTTGAAAAAATGCAATGTTTTAAATTTTCAATATATTGTTAATGCCACTGCATTTTAAATGGTGAGAAAAACATAATATTTGAATATGTTAATTGAACAAAAATACAAGTAATGGACTTAATTGTAGAAAATACACTTTAATGGATGAATACTATAAATAGCAATGCTAAGCTTTAATGTTAGGTCAAACATATTGCATTTAATGTTCCATCAAGCGTACTACCCTTGAAGGGAGTGGGGAGACTTCGTTTTTGAGTCCATTCCATTAGCTTTTTCTTAAGTAATATGTTTGGAGACTAAAATTTTATAAATCATTTCATATCGTATTGTCGAAATAAAGAAAATTGCAAAATTTAAATTCAACAGATTCTTAACATTGCATTTATCCCGATAAGACTTTAAAATTATCAAAGTTGAAAAAATGGAATGTTTTGATTTTTCAATTTATTATTAATGCCACTGCATTTTGAACGGTGAGAAAAACATAATATTTGAATATATTAATTGAACAAAAATATAACTAAAGGACTCAATTGTGTAAAATACACTTTTATGGATTATTATTCTAAATAACAATCCCAAGCTTTATTGTTGGGTCAAACATATTGCACTTGAGGGAAGTGGGAAGGCATCTTATTAAAGTCCATTGCATTAGCTTTTTCTTAAGTAATATGTTTGTAGACTAAAATTATATCAATCATTTCATATTGCATTATTGGAAAGAAGACAATGAAGAAAATTGTAAAATTTAAATTCAACAGATTTTTAACATTGGATTTATGCTTCTAAGACTTTAAAATTATCAAAGTTGAAAAAAATGCAATGTTTCGATTTTTCAATTTATTGTTAATACCACTGCATTTTGAATGGTGAGAAAAACATAATATTTGAATATGTGAATTTAACAAAAATACAACTAAGGACTCAATTGTGTAAAATACGCTTTTATGGATTAATATTCTAAATAGCAATATCAAGTTTTATTGTTGGGTCAAGCATATTGCTCTTGAGGGAAGTGGGGAGGAATCTTATTAAAGTCCATTGCATTAGTTTTTTCTTATGTAATATGTTTGTCGACTAAAATTATATAAATCATTTCATATCGCATTGTCGAAAAGGAGACAATTAAGAAGATTGCAAAATTTAAATTCAACATATTGTTAACATTGAATTTATCCCTATGAGACTTTAAAATTATAAATGTTCAAAAAATGCAATGTTTTGATTTTTCAATTTATTGTTAATCCCGTTGCACTTTGAATGGAGATGAAAACATAATATTTGAATATGTTAATTGATAAAAAATACAAGTATTAGACTCAATTGTATAAAATACACGTTTATAGATGACTATTATAAATAGCAATTCCAAGCTTTAATGTTAGGTCAAGCGTATTGCCCTCGAGGGGAGTGGAAAGACTTCTTATTAGAGTCCATTGCATTACCTTTTTCTTAAGTAATATGTTTGTAGACTAAAATTATATAAATCATTTCATATCGAACTTTTGAAAAGGAGATAATTAAAAAAATTGAAAAATTTAAATTCAATAGATTCTTAATATTGTATTTATCCTTATAAGACTTTAAAATTATCAAAGTTGAGAAAATGTAATGTTTTGATTTTTCAATTTATTGGTAATGTCACTTCATTTTCAATGGTGAAAAAAACATAATATTTGAATATGTTAATTGAGCAAAAATACAAGTAATGGACTCAATTGTATAAAATACACGTTTATGGATGACTATTATAAATAGAAATCCTAAGCTTTAATGTTGCGTCAAGCGTATTACTCTTGAGGGGAGTGGCGAGACTTCTTGTTAGTGTCCATTGTCGTAGCTTTTTCCTAAGTAATATGTTTGTAGTCTAAAATTATATAAATCATTTCATATTGCATTGTTGGAAACAAGACAATTAAGAAAATTGTAAAATCTAAATTCAATAGATACTTAACAATGCATTTATCCTTATAAGACTTTAAAATTATAAAAGTTGAAAAATGCCATTGCATTTTGAATGGGGAGAAAAACATAATATTTGAATATGTTAATTGGTCAAAAATACAAGAAATTGACTCAACTGTATAAAATACACGTTTATCGATGACTATTATAAATAGCAATTCTAAGCTTTAATGTTGAATCATGCATATTGCTCTTGAAGGGAGTGGGGAGACTTCTTATTAGTGTCTATTGCATTAGCTTTTTCTTAAGTAATATGTTTGTAGACTTAAATTATATAAACCATTTCATATCATGTCGTCAAAAAGGAGACAATTAAGAAAATTGGAAAATTTAAATTTAAAAGATTCCTAACATTGCATTTATTCCTATATGACTTTAAAATTATCAGAGTTGAAAAAATGCAATGTTTTTATTTTTCAACTTCTTGTTAATGCCACTGCATTTTGAATAGTGAAAAAAACATAATATTTCAATATGTTGATTAAACAAAAATACAATTAGAGGACTCAATTGTGTAAAATACACTTTTATGGATTAATATTCTAAACAGCAATCGCACGTTGTAATCTTGGGTCAAGCTTATTGCCCTTGAGGGGAGTGGGGAGACTTCTTATTAAAGTCGATTGCATTAGCTTTTTTTTAAGTAATACGTTTGTAGTCTAAAATTATATAAATCCTTTCATATCGCATTATCAGAATGGAGACAATTACGAAAATAGCAAAATTTAAATTCAACAAATTCTTAACATTACATTTATCCCTATAAGACTTTAAAATTATAAAAGTTGAAAAAATGCAATGTTTTGATTTTTCAATTTATTGTTAATACCTATGCATTTGGAATGCTGAGAAAAATATAATATTTGAAAATGTTAATTGAAAAAAAAAATACAAGTAATGGACTTAATTGTATAAAATATACATTTATGGATGACTATTATAAATAGCAATCCCAAGCTTTAATTTTGGGTCAAGCGGATCACTATTAAGTGGAGTGGGGAGACTTCCTTTTAGAGTCTATTGCATTAGCTTTTTCTTTGTCAAAAAGGTGACAATAGAGAAAATTGCAAAATTTAAATTCAATAAATTCTTAACATTGCATTTATCCTTATAAGACTTTAAAATTATAAAAGTTGAAAAAATGCAATGTTTTGATTTTTCAATTTTTTGTTAATGCCATTACATCTTGAATGGAGAGAAAAACATAATATTTAAATATGTTAATTGATGAAAAATACAAATAGTGGACTCAATTCTATAAAATACACGTTTATGGATAACTATTATAAATAGCAATCCTAAGCTTTAATGTTGGGTCAAGCGTATTGCTCTTAAGGGGAGTGGGGAGACTTCTTATTAGAGTCCATTGCATTAGCTTTTTCTTATGTAATATGTTTGTAGACTAAAATTATATAAATCATTTCATATCGCATTGTTGGAAACGAGACAATTAAGAAAATTGCAAAATCTAAATTTAACAAATACTTAACATTGCATTTATCCCTATAAGACTTTAAAATTATAAAAGTTGAAAAAATGCAATATTTTGATTTATCAATTTATTGTTAATGCCATTGCATTTTGAATGGGGAGAAAAACATAATATTTCAATATGTTAATTGATAAAAAATACAAGTAATGAACTCAATTGTATAAAATACACGTTTATGGATGACTATTATAAATAGCAATCGTAAGCTATAATGTTGTATCATGTGTATTGCTCTTAAGGGGAGTGGAGAGACTGCTTATTAGTGTCCATTGCATTAGCTTTTTCTTAAGTAATATGTTTGTAGATTTAAATTATATAAACCATTTCATATCGCGTCGGCGAAAAAGAGACAATTAAGAAAATTGGAAAATTTAAATTGAAAAGATTTTTAACATTGCATTTATCCCTATAAGAATAGAGATTATATAAATCCTTTCATATCACATTGTTAGAATGGAGACAATTTAGAAAATTGCAAAATTGAAATTCGGCAAATTCTTAACATTGCATTTATCTCTAAACGACTTTAAAATTATAAAAGTTGAAACAATGCAATGTTTCGATTTTTCAATTTATTGTTAATGCCATTGCATTTTGAATGGAGAGAAAAACATACTATTTAAATGTTAATTGATCAAAAATACGACTAAAGGAGTCTATTGTGTAAAATACACTTTTTTGGATTAAAATTATAAATAGCAATCTCAAGTTTTAATGTTGGGTCATGCATATTGCACTTGAAGGGAGTGTGGAGACTTCTTATTAAAATCCATTGCATTAGTTTTTTCTTAAGTAATATGTTTATTGACTTAAATTATATAAATCCTTTCTTATCGCACCATCGGAAAGGGGACAATTAAGAGCATTACAAAATTTAAATTCAATAGATTCTTAAAATTGCATTTATCCCTATAAGACTTTAAAATTATAAAAGTTGAAGAAATGCGGTGTTTTGATTTTTCAATTTTTTTTCAATGCCAATGCATTGTGAATGGAGAGAAAAACATACTATTTGAATATGTTAATTGATAAAAAATACAAGTAATGAACTTAATTGTATAAAATAGATGTTTATGGATGACTATTATAAATAGCAATGCTAAGTTTTAATGTCGGGTCATGTGTATTGCTCTTGAGGAGAGTGGGGAGACTTCTTATTAGTGTCCATTGCCTTAGCTTTGTCCTAAGTGATATGTTTGTAGACAAAAATTATACAAAGCATTATATACCGCATTGTCGGAAACGAGACAATTAAAAAAATTGCAAAATCTAAATTCAACAGATACTTAACAATGCATTTATCCTTATAAGACTTTAAAATTATAAAAGTTGAAAAAATGCAATGTTTTGATTTATCTATCTTTTGTTAATGCCATTGCATTTTGAATGTGGAGAAATCCATAATTTTTGGATATGTTAATTAATGAAGAAAACAAGTAATTGACTCAATTGTATAAAATATACATTTATGGATTACTATTATAAATAGCAATCCTAAGCTTTAATGTTTGATCATGCTTATTGCTCTTAAAGGGAGTGGGGAGACTTCTTATTGAAGTCCATTGCATTAGCCTTTTCTTATGTCATATGTTTATAAACTTAAATTATATAAATCCTTTCTTATCGCATCGTCAGAAAGGAGACAATTAAGAGCATTGCAAAATTTAAAATACACTTTTATGGACCAATACTCTAAATAGCTATCCTAAGTCTTAATGTTGCGTCAAGCATATTACTCTTGAGGGCAGTGGGGAGACTTCTTATTAGAGTCCATTGTATTAGCTTTTTTTCTTAAGTAATATGTTTGTAAACTAAAATTATATAAATCCTTTCATATCGCATTGTTAGAATGGAGACAAAATTCAACAAATTCTTAACATTACATTTATTCCTATAAGACTTTAAAATTATAAAAGTTGAAAAAATGCAGTGTTTTGATTTTTCAATTTATTTTTAATGCTTGTGCATTTGGAATGACGAGAAAAACAATATATTTGAATATGTTAATTGAAAAAAAATACACGTAATGGATTCAATTGTATAAAATACACATTTAGGGATAAGTATTATCAATAGCAATCCCAAGTTTTAATGTTGGGTCAAGCGTATTGCTCTTAAGGGGGTGGGGAGATTCCTTATTACAGTCCATTGCATTAGCTTTTTCTTAAGTAATATGTTTGCAAACTAAAATTATATAGATCCCTTCGTATCGCATCATCGAAAAGGAGACAATTAAGAAAATTGCAAAATTTAAATTCAACAGATTCTTCACATTTCATTTATCCCTATAAGACTTTAAAATTATAAAAGTTGAAAAAATTCAATGTTTTGATTTTTTAGTTTTTTGTTAACACCATTGCATTTTGAATAAAGAGAAAAACATACTATTTGAATATGTTAATTGATAAAAAATACAGGTAATGGACTCAATTGCATAAAATAGATGTTTATGGATGACTATTATAAATAGCAATCCTAAGTTTTAATGTTAGGTCATGCGTATTGCTCTTGAGGGGAGTGGGGAGACTTCTTATTAGTGTCCATTGCCTTAGCTTTTTCCTAAGTGAGATGTTTGTAGACTAAAATTATACAAATCATTTCATATCGCATTGTCGGAAATGTGATAATTAAGAAAATTGAAAAATCTAAATTCAACAAATACTTAACATTGCATTTATCCCTATAAGACTTTAAAATTATAAAAGTTGAAAAAAATGCAATGTTTTGATTTATCAATTGTTTGTTAATGTCATTGCATTTTGAATGGGAAGAAATTCATAATTTTTGGATATGTTAATTGATGAAAAAAACAAGTAATTGACTTAATTGTATAAAATATACGTTTATGGATGACAATTATAAATAGCAATTCTAAGCTTTAATGTTGGATCATGCGTATTGCTCTTGAGGGGAGTGGGGAGACTTCTTATTAAAGTCCATTGCATTAGCTTTTTCTTAAGTAATATGTTTATAGACTTAAATTATATAAATCCTTTCTTATTGCACTATCGAAAAGGAGACAATTAAGAGCATTGCAAAATTTAAATTCAACAGATTCTTAAAATTGCATTTATCCCTATAAGACTTTAAAATTATAAAAGTTGAAAAATTCAATATTTTGATTTTTCAATTTTTTGTCAATGACATTGCATTATGAATGGAGAGAAAAACATACTATTTGAATATGTTAATTGATCAAAAGTTCAAGTAATGGACTCAATTGTATAAAATAGATGTTTATGGATTACTATTATAAATAACAATCCTAAGCTTTAATGTTGGGTCATGCATGTTGCTCTTGAGGGGAGTGGGGAGACTTCTAATTAGTGTCCATTGCCTTTGCTTTTTCCTAAGTGATATGTTTGTAGACTAAAATTATACAAATCATTTCGTACTGCATTGTCGGAAATGAGACAATTAAGAAAATTGCAAAATCTAAACTCAACAGATACTTAACAATGCATTTATCCTTATAAGACTTTAAAATTATCAAAATTGAAAAAATGCAATGTTTTGATTTTTTGACTTATCGTTAATGCCACAGGATTTTGAACGCTGAGAAAAATATAATATTTGAATATGTTGATTGAGCAAAAATACAACTAGAGGACTCAATTGTGTAAAATACACTTTTATGGACCAATATTCTAAATAGCAGTCCCAAGTCTTAATGTTGGGTCAAGCATATTGCTCTTGAGGGGAGTGGGGAGACTTCTTATTAGAGTCCATTGCATTAACTTTTTCTTAAGTAATATGTTTGTAAACTAAAATTATATAAATGCTTTCATGTCCCATTGTCAGAATGGAGACAATTAGGAAAATTGAAAAATTTAAATTCAACAGATTCTTAACATTGTATTTATCCCTATAAGACTTTAAAATTATAAAAGTTGAAAAAAAGCAATGTTTTGATTTTTCAATTTATTGTTAATGCCATTGCATTTTGAATGGAGAGAAAAACAAAATATTTCAATATGTTAAGTGATGAAAAATACAAGTAATTGACTCAATTCTATAAAATACAGGTGTATGGATGACTATTATAAAAAGCAATCCTAAACTTTAATGTTGAGTCATGTGTATAGCTCTTGAGGGGAGTAGGGAGGCTTCTTATTAGAGTCCATTGCATTAGCTTTTTGTTACGTAATATGTTTGTAGACTTAAATTATATAAACCATTTCATATCGCCTTGTCGAAATGGAGACAATTAAGAAAATTGGAAAATTTAAATTCAAAAGGTTCTTAACATTGCATTGATTCCTATAAGACTTTAAAATTATCAAAGTTGAAAAAATGCAATGTTTTGATTTTTCAACTTATTGTTAATGCCACTGCATTTTGAATGGTGAGAAAAATATAATATTTGAATATGTTGATTAAACAAAAATACAACTAAAGGACTCAATTGTGTAAAATATACTTTTATGGATTAATATTCTAAATAGCAATCCCAAACTTCAATGTTAGGTCAAGTGTATAGCTCTTGAGGGGAGTGGGGAGACTTTTTATTAAAGTCCAGTGCATTAGCTTTTTCTTAAGTAATATGTTTGTAGACTAAAATTATATTAATCCTTTCATATCACATTGTCGGAATGGAGACAATTACGAAAATTGCAAAATTTAAATTAAATAGATTCTTAACATTGCATTTATCCTTAGAAGACTTTAACATTATAAAAGTTGAAAAAATGCAATGTGTTGATTTTTCAATTTATTGTTAATGCCATTACATTTTGAATGGAGAGAAAAACATTCTATTTGAATATGTAAATTGATCAAAAATACAAGTAATAAACTTAATTGTATAAAATACACGTTTATAGATGACTATTATAAATAGCAATCGCAAACTTTAATGTTGGGTCAAGCGTATTGCACTTATGAGGAGTGGAGAGACATCTTATTAGAGTCCATTGCCTTAGCTTTTACCTAAGTAATATATTTGTAGACTCAAATTATATAAATCATTTCATATTCCATTGTCAGAAACAACACAGTTCAGAAAATTGCAAAATCTAAATTCAACAAATACTTAATATTATATTTATCCTTAGAAGGCTTTAAAATTATAAAAGTTGAAAAAATGAAATGTTTTGATTTTTCAATTTATTGTTAATGCCATTGCATTTTAAATGGAGAGATAATGATACTATTTGAATATGTTAATTGATAAAAAATACAAGCAATGGACTCAATTGTATAAAATACATGTTTAAGGATGACTATTATAAATAGCAATTGCAAGCTTTAATGTTGGGTCAAGCGTATTGCTCTTGAGGAGAGTGGGGAGACTTCTTTTTAGAGTCCATTGCATTAGTTTTTTCTTAAGCAATATGTTTGTAGACTAAATTATATAAATCATTTCATGTCGCATTGTTGGAAACGAAACAATTAAGAAAATTACAAAATTTAATTTCAACAGATTCTGAACGTTGTTAATGCAATGTTTTGAATTTTCAATTTATTGTTAATGCCATTGCATTTTGAACGTAAAGAAAAACATAATATTTGAATATGTTAATTGAACAAAAATACGACTAATGGTGTCTATTGTGTAAAATACTCTTTTATGGATTAAAATTATAAATAGCAATTCCAAACTTTAAGGTTAGGTCAAGGGTATTGCTCTTGAGTGGAGTGGGGAGACTTCTTATTAGTGTCCATCACATTAGCTTTTTCTTAAGTAATATGTTTGTAGACTAAAATTATAAAAATCCTTTCATATCGCATTGTTAGAATGGAGACAATTAAGAATGTTGCAAAATTTAAATTGAATAGATTTTTAACATTGCATTTATCCCTATAAGACCTTAAAAGTATAAAAGTTGAAAAAATGCGATATTTTGATTTTTCCATTTATTGTTAAAGCAATTGCATTATGAATGGAGAGAAAAACGTGATATTTAAATATGTTAATTGATCAAAAATACAAGTAGTGGACACAATTGTATAAAATACACATTTATGGATGACTATTATAAATAGAAATCGCAAGCTTTAATGTTGAGTCAAGTGAATTGCTCTTAAGGGGAGTGGGAAGACTTCTTATTAGAGTCCAATCATTAGCTTTATCTTGGGTAATATGTTTGTAAACTAAAATTATATAAATCATTTCATATCCCTTTGTCAGAAAGGAGACATTTAAGAAAATTACAAAATTTATATTCAACAGATTCTTAACATTGCATTTGTCCCTATAAGACTTTAAACTTATCAAAGTTGAAAAAATGCAATGTTTTGATTTTTTTTATTTATTATTAATGTCATTACATTTTGAATGAAAAAAAAACATAATATTTGAATATGTTAATGGAACAAAAATACAATTAAAGGACTAAATTGTGTAAAATACACTTTTATGGATTAATATGTTAAATAGCAATCCCAAGCTTAAATGTTGGGTCAAGTGTAGTGCTCTTGAGGGGAGTGAGGAGACTTCTTTTTAAAGTCGATTGCATTAACTTTTTCTTAAGTAATATGTTTGGAGACTACAATTATATAAATCAATCCATATCACATTGTCGGAAAGGAGACAATTGAGAAAATTGCAAGATTTAAATTCAATAGATACTTAACATTGCATTTATCCCTATAAGACTTTAAAATTATAAAAGTTGAAAAAATGCAATGTTTTGATTTGTCAATTTATTGTTAATGTCATTGCATTTTAAATGGGGAGAAAAACATGATATTTGATTATGTTAATTGATCAAAAATATAAGTAATGGACTCAATTGTATAAAATACACGTTTATGGATGACAATTATAAATAGAAATTGCAAGCTTTAATGTTGCGTCAAGCAGATCGCTCTTGAGGGGAGTGGGAAGACTTCTTTGAATGGTAAGAAAAAAATAATATTTGAATATGTTAATTGAAAAACAATACAAGTAACAGAGTCAATTGTATAGAATACACATTTATGGATGACTATTATAAATAGCAATTCCAAGTGTTAATGTTGGATCGAGCATATTGCTTTTGAGGGGAGTGGGGAGGCTTCTTATTAGAGCCTATTGCATTAGCTTTTTCTTAAGTAATATGTTTGTAGACTAAAATTTTATAAATCATTTTATATCGCATTGTCAAAAAGGAGACAATTAAGAAAATTGCAAAATTTAAATTCAACATATTCTTAACATTCCATTTATCCTTATAAGAATTTAAAATTATCAAAGTTGAAAAAATGTAATGTTTTGATTAATTAATTTATTGTTAATGCCACTACATTTTGATTGGTGAGAACAATATAATATTGGAATATGTTAGTGGAACAAAAATACAACTAAAGGACTCAATTGTGTAAAATACACTTCTATGGATTAAAATTCTAAATAGCAATCTCAAGTTTTAATGTTGCGTCAAGTATATTGCTCTCGAGGGGAATATGGAGACTTCTTATTAAAGTCCATTGCATTAGCTTTTTCTTAAGTAATATGTTTGTAGACTAAAATTATATAAATCATTCCATATCACACTATCAGAATGGAGACAATCAAAAAAGTTTCAAAATTTAAATTCAACAAATTCTTAACATTGCATTTATCCCTATAAGACTTTAAAATTATAAAAGTTGAAAAAATGAAATGTTTCGATTTTTCAATTTATTATTAATGTCATTACATTTTGAATGGAGCGAAAAACATAATCTATGAATATGTTAATTGGTCAAAAATACAAGTAATGGACTCAATTGTATAAAATACACATGTATGGATGATTATTATAAATAGCAATCCCAAAGCTTTAATATTGGGTTAAGCGTATTGCTCTTGAGAGGAGTGGGGAGACTTCTTTTTAGAGTCCATTGCATTAGCTTTTTAAGTATTATGTTTATAGACTAAAATTATATAAATCATTTCATATTGCACTCTTGGAAAGGAGACAATTAGGAAAATTGCAAAATTTAAATTCAACAAATTCTTATCATTGCATTTATCCCTATAAAACTTTAAAATTATAAAAGTTGAAAAAAATGCAATGTTTTGATTTTTCAATTTATTTTTAATGCTAGTGCATTTTGAATGGAGAGAAAAAGATAATATTTGAATATGTTAATTGATCAAAAATACAAGTAATGGACTCAATTGTATAAAATACACATTTATGAATGACTATTATAAATAGCAATCCCAAGTTTTAATGTTGGATCAAGCGTATTGCTCTTGAGGGGAGGCGAAGACTTCTTATTAGAGTCCATTGCATTAGCTTTTTCTTAAGTAATATGTTTGTAGACTAAGATTATATAAATCATTTCATATCGCATTGTTGGAAGGGAGACAATTAAGAAAATTGCAAAATTTAAATTCAACAGATTCTTAACATTGCATTTATCCCTATAAGACTTTTAAATTACCAAAGTTGAAAAAATGCAATGTTTTGATTTTACAATTTATTGTCAATTCCATTGCATTTTGAATGGAGAGAGAAACATAATATTTGAATATGTTAATTGATCAAAAATACATGTAATGGACTTAATTGTTTAAAATACACGTTTATTGATGACTATTATAAATAGGAATTCCAAGCTTTAATGTTGGGTCAAGCATATTGTTCTTGAGGGAAGTGGGGAGACTTCTTATTAGAGGCCACTACATTAGCTTGTTCTTAAGTAATATGTTTGTAAACTAAAATTATATAAATCATTTCATATCACATTGTCAGAAAGGAGACAATTAAGAAAATTACAAAATTTAAATTCGACAAATTTTGAGCATTGCATTTATCCCTATAAAACTTTAAAATTATCAAAGTTGAAAAAATGCAATGTTTCGATTTTTCAATTTATTCTTAATGTCATTGCATTTTGAATGGAGAGAAAAACATAATATTTGAATGTATTAATTGATCAAAAATACAAGCATTGGACTCAATTGCATAAAATAGACTTTTATGGATAAATATTATAAATAGCAATCCAAAACTTTAATGGTGGGTCAAGCATATTGCTCTTGAGGGGAGTGGAAAGACTTCTTATTAGAGTCAATTACATTAGCTTTTTCATCAATAATATATTTGTAGTCTAAAATTATATAAATCATTTCATATTACATTATTGGAAAAGAGACAATTAAGAAAATTGAAAATTTTAAATTCAACAGATTCTTAACTTTGTATTTATCCATATAAGATTTTAAAATTATCAAAGTTGAAAAAGTGCAATGTTTTGATTTTTCAATTTATTGTTAATGCCACTACATTTTGAATCATGAGAAAAACATAATATTTGAATATGTTAATTGAACAAAAATACAACTAAAGTACTCAATTGTGTAAAATACACTTTTATGGATTAATATTCTAAATAGCAATCCCAAACTTTAATGTTGGGCCAAGTATATTGCTCTTGAAGGGAGTGGGGAGACTTCTTATTAGAGTCCATTGCATTTGCATTTTCATAAGTAATATGTTTGTAGACTAAAATTATACAAATGATTTCATATCGCATTGTTGGAAAGGAGACAAAGAAGAAAATTGCAAAATTTAAATTCAAAGCACTCTTAACATTGCATTTATCCCTATAAGACATTAAAATTATCAATGTTTCAACTTTTCAATTTATTGTTAATGCCACTACATTTTGAATGGTGAGAAAAACATAATATTTGAATATGTTACTTGAACAAAAATACAGCTAAAGGACTCATTTGTATAAAATACACTTTTATGGATTACTATTATAAATAGCAATCCCAAGTTTTAATGTTGGGTCAAACGTATTGCTCTTGAGCGGAGTGGGGAGACTTCTTATTAGAGTCCACTACATTAGCTTCTTTTAAATATTATGTTTGTAGTCTAAAATTATATAAATCATTTCATATCACATTGTTGGAAAGGTGACAATTAAGAAAATTGCAAAATTTAAATTCAGTTGATTCTTAACATTGCATCAATCCCTATAAGACTTTGAAATTATAAAGTTGAAAAAATGTAATGTTTTGATTCTTCAATTTATTGTTAATGCCACTACATTTTGAATGATCAGAAAAACATAATATTTGAATATGTTAATTGAACAAATATACAACTAAAGGACTCAATTGTGTAAAATAGACTTTTATGGATTAGTATTCTAAATAGCAATCCCAAGCATTAATGCTGGGTTACACATATTGCTCTTGGAGGATTGGAGAGAGTTCTTATTAAAGTCCATTGCATTAGCTTTTTCCTAAGTAATATGTTTGTAGACTAAAATTATATAAATCATTTCATATCGCATTATTGAAAAGGAGACAATTAAGAAAATTGAAAAATTTTAATTCAACAGATTCTTAACATTACATTTATCCCTACAAGATTTTAAAATTATCAAAGTTGGAAAAATGCAATGTTTTGATTTTTCTATTTATTGTTAATGTCACTGCATTTTAAATGGTGAGAATAACATAATATTTAAATATATTAATTGAACAAAAATAAAACTAAAGGACTCATTTGTGTAAAATACACTCTTATGGATTAATATTCTAAACAGCAATGTCAAGTTTTAATGTTGGATCAAGCATATTGCTCTTGAGGGGCATGGGGAGATTTCTTATTATAGTCAGTTGTATTACCTTTTTCCTAATTAATATATTTGTAGATTGAAATTATATAAATCATTTCATATTGCATTGTCGGAAAGGAGACAATTAAGAAAATTGAAAAATTTAAATTCAACAGATTCTTAACATTGCATTTTTCACAAAGGTTGAAAAAAAATGCAATGTTTTGATTTTCCAATTTATTGTAAAAACCATTGCATTTTGAATGGAGAGAAAAACATAATATTTGAATATGTTAATTGATCAAAAATACAAGTAATGGACTCAATTGTGTAAAATACATGTTTATGGATGACTATTATAAATAGCAATCCCAAGCTCTCATGTTGGGTCAAACATATTGCTCTTGAGGGGAGTGGGGAGACTTCTTATTAGAGTCCATTGCATTAGCTTTTTTTTTTTAAGTAATATGTTTGTAGTTTAAACATATATAAATTATTTCATATCGTATTGTCAGAAAGGAGACAATGAAGAAAATTGCAAAATTTAAATTCAATAGATTCTTAATATTGCATTTATCCCTATAAGGTTTTAAAATTATTATAGTTGAAAAGATGCAATGTTTTGACTTTCAATTTATTATTAATGCCACTGCATTTTGAATGATGTGAAAACATAATTTTTGTATATGTTAATTGAACAAAAATACAACTATAGGACTCAATGGTGTAAAATACACTTTTATGGATTAATATTTTAAATAGCAATCCCAAGCTTTAATGTTGGGTCAAGCATGTTACCATTGAGGGCAGTGGGGAGACTTCTTATTAAAGTCCATTGCATTAGCTTTTTCTTAAGTAATATGTTTGTAGTCTAAAATTATATAAATCATTTCATATCACATTGTCAGAAAAGAGACAATTAAGAAAATTGCAGAATTTAAATTCAGCAAATTCTTAACAATACTTTTATCCTTATAAGACTTTAAAATTAACAAAGTTGAAAAAATGCAATGTTTTGATTTTTCAATTTATTGTTAATGCCACAACATTTTGAATGGTAAGAAAAACATAATATTTGAATATGGTAATCAAGCAAAAATACAAGTAAAGGACTCATTTGTGAAAAATACACCTTTATGGATTAATAATCTAAATAGCAATCCCAAACTTTAGTATTGGTCAAACATATTGCTCTTGAGGGGAGTGGAGAGACTTCTTATTAGAGTCCCTTGCATTAGCTTTTTCTTAAATAATATGTTTGTAGTCTAAAATTATTTAAAGCATTTTGTATCACATTGTCAGAAAGGACACAATTAAGAAAATTGAAGAATTTAAATTTAGCAGATTCTTAACATTGCATTCATCCCTATAAGATTTTAAACTTAACAAAGTTGAAAAAATGCAATGTTTTGATTTTTCAATTTATTGTTAATGCCACAACATTTTGAATGGTAAGAAAAACATAATATTTGAATATGGTAATCAAGCAAAAATACAACTGAAGGACTCATTTGTGCAAAATACACCTTTATGGATTAATAATCTAAATAGCAATCCCAAGCTTTAGTGTTGGGTCAAACATATTGCTCTTGAGGGCAGTGGGGAGACTTCTTATTAGAGTTCCTTGCATTAGCCTTTTCTTAAGTAATATGTTTGTAGTCTAAAATTATTTAAATCATTTTATATCGCATTGTTGAAAAAAAGACAATTAAGAAAATTGCAAAATTTAAATTCAACAGATTATTAACATTGCATTTATCCTTATAAGAATTTAATATTATAAAAGTTAAAAAAATGCAATGTTTTGATTTTTGAATTTATTGTTAATGTCATTGCATTTTGAATGGTCAGAAAAATATAATATTTGAATATGGTAATTGAACAAAAACACAACTCAACGACTCAATTGTGTAAAATACACTTTTATGGATTAATATTCTAAAGAGCAATCTCAAGCTTTAATGTTAGGTCAAGCATATTGTTCTTGAGGGGAGTGGGGAGACTTCTTATTAGAATCCATTGCATTAGCTTTTTCTTAAGTAATATGTTTTTTGTTGTCTAAAATTACATAAATCATTTCATTTCGCTTTGTCGGAAAGGAGACAAATAAGAAAATTGCAAAATAATTCATCAGACTCTTAACATTGCATTTATCCCTATAAGACTTTAACATTATCAAAGTTGAAAAATGCAATATTTTGATTTTTCAATTTATTGTTAATGCCACTGCATTTTGAATAGTGAGAAAAACATAATATTCCAATATCTTACTTGAACAAAAATACAACTCAAGGATTCAATTGTGTAAAATACACTTTTATGGATTAATATTTTAAATAGCAATCCCAAGCTTTAATGTTGGGTCAAGCATATTACTATTGAGGGGAGTGGGAAGTCATATGTTTGTAGACTAAAATTATATATATCATTTCATATTGCATTGTTGGAAAGGAGACAATTAAGAAAATTGCAAAATTTAAAGTCAATAGATTCTTCATATTACATTTATCCCTATAAGACTTTAAAATTATAAAAGTTGAAAAAAAGCAATGTTTTGAATTTTCAATTTATTGTTAATGCCATTGCATTTTGAATGGTGAGAAATACATAATGTTTGAATGTGTTACTTGAACAAAAATACAACTAAATAACTCAATTGTGTAAAATACACTTTTATGGATTAATATTCTAAATAGCAATCGCAAGCTTTAATGTTGGGTAAAGTGTATTGATCTTGAGCAAAGTGGGAAGACTTCTTATTAGAGTCCATTGCATTAGCTTTTTCTTAAATAATATGTTGGTAGACTAAAATTATATAAATCATTGATTTCGCATTGTCAGAAAAGAGACAATTAAGAAAATTGCAAAATTTAAATTCGACAAATTCTTAACTTTCCATTTATCTATATACGATTTTAAAAATATCAAAGTTGAAAAAAAAACAATGTTTTGATTTTTCAATTTATTGC
>JAHLGP010017707.1:0-17764 GCA_020141445.1 Bruguiera sexangula
AAATTATATAAGTCATTTCATATTGCATTGCCGAAAAGGAGACAATTGAGAAAATTGCAAAATTTAAATTCAACATATTCTTAATATTGCATGTATCCCTATAAGAGTTTAAAATTATAAATGTTGAAAAAAATGCAATGTTTTGATTTTCAATTTATTGTTAATGCCATTGCATTTTGAATGAGGAGAAAACCATAATGTTTGAATATGTTAATTGATCAACAATACAAGTAATGGACTTAATTGTATAAAATACATGTTTATGGATGACTATTATAAATATCAATCCTAAGCTTTAATGGTGGGTCAAGCATATTGCACTTGAAGGGAGTGAGGAGACTTTTTATTATAATACATTGCATTAGCTTTTTCCTAAGTAATGTTTGTAGACTAAAATTGTATTAATCATTTCATATCGCATTAATGAAAAGGAGACAATTAAGGAAATTGCAAAATTTAAATTGCAAAATGTTGGGTCAAGCATATTACTCTTGAGGAGAGTGACAAAACTTCTTATTATATTCCACTGCATTTGCCTTTTCTTAAGTAATATATTTGTAGACTTAAACTATATGAATTGTTCTAACTTGCATTGTGACAATAGAGGCAATTAAAAAAATTACAAGTTTTAAACTCAATTGATTATTAACCATACATAAATCCTTATAATTCTTTAAAATTCCAAAAGTTGAAAAAATGCAATTTTTGAGTTTCAATTTATTGTTAATGTCACTACATTTTGAATGGTGAGAAAAACATAATATTTGAATATGTTAATTGACGAAAAATATAAGTGATGGACTGATTATTAATAATGCGTAAATCCCTATAAGTCTTTAAAATTCCAAAAGTTGAAAAAATGCAATGTTTTAAATTTTCAATATATTGTTAATGCCACTGCATTTTAAATGGTGAGAAAAACATAATATTTGAATATGTTAATTGAACAAAAATACAAGTAATGGACTTAATTGTAGAAAATACACTTTAATGGATGAATACTATAAATAGCAATGCTAAGCTTTAATGTTAGGTCAAACATATTGCATTTAATGTTCCATCAAGCGTACTACCCTTGAAGGGAGTGGGGAGACTTCGTTTTTGAGTCCATTCCATTAGCTTTTTCTTAAGTAATATGTTTGGAGACTAAAATTTTATAAATCATTTCATATCGTATTGTCGAAATAAAGAAAATTGCAAAATTTAAATTCAACAGATTCTTAACATTGCATTTATCCCGATAAGACTTTAAAATTATCAAAGTTGAAAAAATGGAATGTTTTGATTTTTCAATTTATTATTAATGCCACTGCATTTTGAACGGTGAGAAAAACATAATATTTGAATATATTAATTGAACAAAAATATAACTAAAGGACTCAATTGTGTAAAATACACTTTTATGGATTATTATTCTAAATAACAATCCCAAGCTTTATTGTTGGGTCAAACATATTGCACTTGAGGGAAGTGGGAAGGCATCTTATTAAAGTCCATTGCATTAGCTTTTTCTTAAGTAATATGTTTGTAGACTAAAATTATATCAATCATTTCATATTGCATTATTGGAAAGAAGACAATGAAGAAAATTGTAAAATTTAAATTCAACAGATTTTTAACATTGGATTTATGCTTCTAAGACTTTAAAATTATCAAAGTTGAAAAAAATGCAATGTTTCGATTTTTCAATTTATTGTTAATACCACTGCATTTTGAATGGTGAGAAAAACATAATATTTGAATATGTGAATTTAACAAAAATACAACTAAGGACTCAATTGTGTAAAATACGCTTTTATGGATTAATATTCTAAATAGCAATATCAAGTTTTATTGTTGGGTCAAGCATATTGCTCTTGAGGGAAGTGGGGAGGAATCTTATTAAAGTCCATTGCATTAGTTTTTTCTTATGTAATATGTTTGTCGACTAAAATTATATAAATCATTTCATATCGCATTGTCGAAAAGGAGACAATTAAGAAGATTGCAAAATTTAAATTCAACATATTGTTAACATTGAATTTATCCCTATGAGACTTTAAAATTATAAATGTTCAAAAAATGCAATGTTTTGATTTTTCAATTTATTGTTAATCCCGTTGCACTTTGAATGGAGATGAAAACATAATATTTGAATATGTTAATTGATAAAAAATACAAGTATTAGACTCAATTGTATAAAATACACGTTTATAGATGACTATTATAAATAGCAATTCCAAGCTTTAATGTTAGGTCAAGCGTATTGCCCTCGAGGGGAGTGGAAAGACTTCTTATTAGAGTCCATTGCATTACCTTTTTCTTAAGTAATATGTTTGTAGACTAAAATTATATAAATCATTTCATATCGAACTTTTGAAAAGGAGATAATTAAAAAAATTGAAAAATTTAAATTCAATAGATTCTTAATATTGTATTTATCCTTATAAGACTTTAAAATTATCAAAGTTGAGAAAATGTAATGTTTTGATTTTTCAATTTATTGGTAATGTCACTTCATTTTCAATGGTGAAAAAAACATAATATTTGAATATGTTAATTGAGCAAAAATACAAGTAATGGACTCAATTGTATAAAATACACGTTTATGGATGACTATTATAAATAGAAATCCTAAGCTTTAATGTTGCGTCAAGCGTATTACTCTTGAGGGGAGTGGCGAGACTTCTTGTTAGTGTCCATTGTCGTAGCTTTTTCCTAAGTAATATGTTTGTAGTCTAAAATTATATAAATCATTTCATATTGCATTGTTGGAAACAAGACAATTAAGAAAATTGTAAAATCTAAATTCAATAGATACTTAACAATGCATTTATCCTTATAAGACTTTAAAATTATAAAAGTTGAAAAATGCCATTGCATTTTGAATGGGGAGAAAAACATAATATTTGAATATGTTAATTGGTCAAAAATACAAGAAATTGACTCAACTGTATAAAATACACGTTTATCGATGACTATTATAAATAGCAATTCTAAGCTTTAATGTTGAATCATGCATATTGCTCTTGAAGGGAGTGGGGAGACTTCTTATTAGTGTCTATTGCATTAGCTTTTTCTTAAGTAATATGTTTGTAGACTTAAATTATATAAACCATTTCATATCATGTCGTCAAAAAGGAGACAATTAAGAAAATTGGAAAATTTAAATTTAAAAGATTCCTAACATTGCATTTATTCCTATATGACTTTAAAATTATCAGAGTTGAAAAAATGCAATGTTTTTATTTTTCAACTTCTTGTTAATGCCACTGCATTTTGAATAGTGAAAAAAACATAATATTTCAATATGTTGATTAAACAAAAATACAATTAGAGGACTCAATTGTGTAAAATACACTTTTATGGATTAATATTCTAAACAGCAATCGCACGTTGTAATCTTGGGTCAAGCTTATTGCCCTTGAGGGGAGTGGGGAGACTTCTTATTAAAGTCGATTGCATTAGCTTTTTTTTAAGTAATACGTTTGTAGTCTAAAATTATATAAATCCTTTCATATCGCATTATCAGAATGGAGACAATTACGAAAATAGCAAAATTTAAATTCAACAAATTCTTAACATTACATTTATCCCTATAAGACTTTAAAATTATAAAAGTTGAAAAAATGCAATGTTTTGATTTTTCAATTTATTGTTAATACCTATGCATTTGGAATGCTGAGAAAAATATAATATTTGAAAATGTTAATTGAAAAAAAAAATACAAGTAATGGACTTAATTGTATAAAATATACATTTATGGATGACTATTATAAATAGCAATCCCAAGCTTTAATTTTGGGTCAAGCGGATCACTATTAAGTGGAGTGGGGAGACTTCCTTTTAGAGTCTATTGCATTAGCTTTTTCTTTGTCAAAAAGGTGACAATAGAGAAAATTGCAAAATTTAAATTCAATAAATTCTTAACATTGCATTTATCCTTATAAGACTTTAAAATTATAAAAGTTGAAAAAATGCAATGTTTTGATTTTTCAATTTTTTGTTAATGCCATTACATCTTGAATGGAGAGAAAAACATAATATTTAAATATGTTAATTGATGAAAAATACAAATAGTGGACTCAATTCTATAAAATACACGTTTATGGATAACTATTATAAATAGCAATCCTAAGCTTTAATGTTGGGTCAAGCGTATTGCTCTTAAGGGGAGTGGGGAGACTTCTTATTAGAGTCCATTGCATTAGCTTTTTCTTATGTAATATGTTTGTAGACTAAAATTATATAAATCATTTCATATCGCATTGTTGGAAACGAGACAATTAAGAAAATTGCAAAATCTAAATTTAACAAATACTTAACATTGCATTTATCCCTATAAGACTTTAAAATTATAAAAGTTGAAAAAATGCAATATTTTGATTTATCAATTTATTGTTAATGCCATTGCATTTTGAATGGGGAGAAAAACATAATATTTCAATATGTTAATTGATAAAAAATACAAGTAATGAACTCAATTGTATAAAATACACGTTTATGGATGACTATTATAAATAGCAATCGTAAGCTATAATGTTGTATCATGTGTATTGCTCTTAAGGGGAGTGGAGAGACTGCTTATTAGTGTCCATTGCATTAGCTTTTTCTTAAGTAATATGTTTGTAGATTTAAATTATATAAACCATTTCATATCGCGTCGGCGAAAAAGAGACAATTAAGAAAATTGGAAAATTTAAATTGAAAAGATTTTTAACATTGCATTTATCCCTATAAGAATAGAGATTATATAAATCCTTTCATATCACATTGTTAGAATGGAGACAATTTAGAAAATTGCAAAATTGAAATTCGGCAAATTCTTAACATTGCATTTATCTCTAAACGACTTTAAAATTATAAAAGTTGAAACAATGCAATGTTTCGATTTTTCAATTTATTGTTAATGCCATTGCATTTTGAATGGAGAGAAAAACATACTATTTAAATGTTAATTGATCAAAAATACGACTAAAGGAGTCTATTGTGTAAAATACACTTTTTTGGATTAAAATTATAAATAGCAATCTCAAGTTTTAATGTTGGGTCATGCATATTGCACTTGAAGGGAGTGTGGAGACTTCTTATTAAAATCCATTGCATTAGTTTTTTCTTAAGTAATATGTTTATTGACTTAAATTATATAAATCCTTTCTTATCGCACCATCGGAAAGGGGACAATTAAGAGCATTACAAAATTTAAATTCAATAGATTCTTAAAATTGCATTTATCCCTATAAGACTTTAAAATTATAAAAGTTGAAGAAATGCGGTGTTTTGATTTTTCAATTTTTTTTCAATGCCAATGCATTGTGAATGGAGAGAAAAACATACTATTTGAATATGTTAATTGATAAAAAATACAAGTAATGAACTTAATTGTATAAAATAGATGTTTATGGATGACTATTATAAATAGCAATGCTAAGTTTTAATGTCGGGTCATGTGTATTGCTCTTGAGGAGAGTGGGGAGACTTCTTATTAGTGTCCATTGCCTTAGCTTTGTCCTAAGTGATATGTTTGTAGACAAAAATTATACAAAGCATTATATACCGCATTGTCGGAAACGAGACAATTAAAAAAATTGCAAAATCTAAATTCAACAGATACTTAACAATGCATTTATCCTTATAAGACTTTAAAATTATAAAAGTTGAAAAAATGCAATGTTTTGATTTATCTATCTTTTGTTAATGCCATTGCATTTTGAATGTGGAGAAATCCATAATTTTTGGATATGTTAATTAATGAAGAAAACAAGTAATTGACTCAATTGTATAAAATATACATTTATGGATTACTATTATAAATAGCAATCCTAAGCTTTAATGTTTGATCATGCTTATTGCTCTTAAAGGGAGTGGGGAGACTTCTTATTGAAGTCCATTGCATTAGCCTTTTCTTATGTCATATGTTTATAAACTTAAATTATATAAATCCTTTCTTATCGCATCGTCAGAAAGGAGACAATTAAGAGCATTGCAAAATTTAAAATACACTTTTATGGACCAATACTCTAAATAGCTATCCTAAGTCTTAATGTTGCGTCAAGCATATTACTCTTGAGGGCAGTGGGGAGACTTCTTATTAGAGTCCATTGTATTAGCTTTTTTTCTTAAGTAATATGTTTGTAAACTAAAATTATATAAATCCTTTCATATCGCATTGTTAGAATGGAGACAAAATTCAACAAATTCTTAACATTACATTTATTCCTATAAGACTTTAAAATTATAAAAGTTGAAAAAATGCAGTGTTTTGATTTTTCAATTTATTTTTAATGCTTGTGCATTTGGAATGACGAGAAAAACAATATATTTGAATATGTTAATTGAAAAAAAATACACGTAATGGATTCAATTGTATAAAATACACATTTAGGGATAAGTATTATCAATAGCAATCCCAAGTTTTAATGTTGGGTCAAGCGTATTGCTCTTAAGGGGGTGGGGAGATTCCTTATTACAGTCCATTGCATTAGCTTTTTCTTAAGTAATATGTTTGCAAACTAAAATTATATAGATCCCTTCGTATCGCATCATCGAAAAGGAGACAATTAAGAAAATTGCAAAATTTAAATTCAACAGATTCTTCACATTTCATTTATCCCTATAAGACTTTAAAATTATAAAAGTTGAAAAAATTCAATGTTTTGATTTTTTAGTTTTTTGTTAACACCATTGCATTTTGAATAAAGAGAAAAACATACTATTTGAATATGTTAATTGATAAAAAATACAGGTAATGGACTCAATTGCATAAAATAGATGTTTATGGATGACTATTATAAATAGCAATCCTAAGTTTTAATGTTAGGTCATGCGTATTGCTCTTGAGGGGAGTGGGGAGACTTCTTATTAGTGTCCATTGCCTTAGCTTTTTCCTAAGTGAGATGTTTGTAGACTAAAATTATACAAATCATTTCATATCGCATTGTCGGAAATGTGATAATTAAGAAAATTGAAAAATCTAAATTCAACAAATACTTAACATTGCATTTATCCCTATAAGACTTTAAAATTATAAAAGTTGAAAAAAATGCAATGTTTTGATTTATCAATTGTTTGTTAATGTCATTGCATTTTGAAAGGGGAGAAATTCATAATTTTTGGATATGTTAATTGATGAAAAAAACAAGTAATTGACTTAATTGTATAAAATATACGTTTATGGATGACAATTATAAATAGCAATTCTAAGCTTTAATGTTGGATCATGCGTATTGCTCTTGAGGGGAGTGGGGAGACTTCTTATTAAAGTCCATTGCATTAGCTTTTTCTTAAGTAATATGTTTATAGACTTAAATTATATAAATCCTTTCTTATTGCACTATCGAAAAGGAGACAATTAAGAGCATTGCAAAATTTAAATTCAACAGATTCTTAAAATTGCATTTATCCCTATAAGACTTTAAAATTATAAAAGTTGAAAAATTCAATATTTTGATTTTTCAATTTTTTGTCAATGACATTGCATTATGAATGGAGAGAAAAACATACTATTTGAATATGTTAATTGATCAAAAGTTCAAGTAATGAACTCAATTGTATAAAATAGATGTTTATGGATTACTATTATAAATAACAATCCTAAGCTTTAATGTTGGGTCATGCATGTTGCTCTTGAGGGGAGTGGGGAGACTTCTAATTAGTGTCCATTGCCTTTGCTTTTTCCTAAGTGATATGTTTGTAGACTAAAATTATACAAATCATTTCGTACTGCATTGTCGGAAATGAGACAATTAAGAAAATTGCAAAATCTAAACTCAACAGATACTTAACAATGCATTTATCCTTATAAGACTTTAAAATTATCAAAATTGAAAAAATGCAATGTTTTGATTTTTTGACTTATCGTTAATGCCACAGGATTTTGAACGC
The DNA here is from genome assembly GCA_020141445.1 of Bruguiera sexangula. Classification (NCBI taxonomy): domain Eukaryota; kingdom Viridiplantae; phylum Streptophyta; class Magnoliopsida; order Malpighiales; family Rhizophoraceae; genus Bruguiera; species Bruguiera sexangula. The sequence goes on from JAHLGP010017707.1 coordinate 7,864, forward strand.
TGAGAAAAATATAATATTTGAATATGTTGATTGAGCAAAAATACAACTAGAGGACTCAATTGTGTAAAATACACTTTTATGGACCAATATTCTAAATAGCAGTCCCAAGTCTTAATGTTGGGTCAAGCATATTGCTCTTGAGGGGAGTGGGGAGACTTCTTATTAGAGTCCATTGCATTAACTTTTTCTTAAGTAATATGTTTGTAAACTAAAATTATATAAATGCTTTCATGTCCCATTGTCAGAATGGAGACAATTAGGAAAATTGAAAAATTTAAATTCAACAGATTCTTAACATTGTATTTATCCCTATAAGACTTTAAAATTATAAAAGTTGAAAAAAAGCAATGTTTTGATTTTTCAATTTATTGTTAATGCCATTGCATTTTGAATGGAGAGAAAAACAAAATATTTCAATATGTTAAGTGATGAAAAATACAAGTAATTGACTCAATTCTATAAAATACAGGTGTATGGATGACTATTATAAAAAGCAATCCTAAACTTTAATGTTGAGTCATGTGTATAGCTCTTGAGGGGAGTAGGGAGGCTTCTTATTAGAGTCCATTGCATTAGCTTTTTGTTACGTAATATGTTTGTAGACTTAAATTATATAAACCATTTCATATCGCCTTGTCGAAATGGAGACAATTAAGAAAATTGGAAAATTTAAATTCAAAAGATTCTTAACATTGCATTGATTCCTATAAGACTTTAAAATTATCAAAGTTGAAAAAATGCAATGTTTTGATTTTTCAACTTATTGTTAATGCCACTGCATTTTGAATGGTGAGAAAAATATAATATTTGAATATGTTGATTAAACAAAAATACAACTAAAGGACTCAATTGTGTAAAATATACTTTTATGGATTAATATTCTAAATAGCAATCCCAAACTTCAATGTTAGGTCAAGTGTATAGCTCTTGAGGGGAGTGGGGAGACTTTTTATTAAAGTCCAGTGCATTAGCTTTTTCTTAAGTAATATGTTTGTAGACTAAAATTATATTAATCCTTTCATATCACATTGTCGGAATGGAGACAATTACGAAAATTGCAAAATTTAAATTAAATAGATTCTTAACATTGCATTTATCCTTAGAAGACTTTAACATTATAAAAGTTGAAAAAATGCAATGTGTTGATTTTTCAATTTATTGTTAATGCCATTACATTTTGAATGGAGAGAAAAACATTCTATTTGAATATGTAAATTGATCAAAAATACAAGTAATAAACTTAATTGTATAAAATACACGTTTATAGATGACTATTATAAATAGCAATCGCAAACTTTAATGTTGGGTCAAGCGTATTGCACTTATGAGGAGTGGAGAGACATCTTATTAGAGTCCATTGCCTTAGCTTTTACCTAAGTAATATATTTGTAGACTCAAATTATATAAATCATTTCATATTCCATTGTCAGAAACAACACAGTTCAGAAAATTGCAAAATCTAAATTCAACAAATACTTAATATTATATTTATCCTTAGAAGGCTTTAAAATTATAAAAGTTGAAAAAATGAAATGTTTTGATTTTTCAATTTATTGTTAATGCCATTGCATTTTAAATGGAGAGATAATGATACTATTTGAATATGTTAATTGATAAAAAATACAAGCAATGGACTCAATTGTATAAAATACATGTTTAAGGATGACTATTATAAATAGCAATTGCAAGCTTTAATGTTGGGTCAAGCGTATTGCTCTTGAGGAGAGTGGGGAGACTTCTTTTTAGAGTCCATTGCATTAGTTTTTTCTTAAGCAATATGTTTGTAGACTAAATTATATAAATCATTTCATGTCGCATTGTTGGAAACGAAACAATTAAGAAAATTACAAAATTTAATTTCAACAGATTCTGAACGTTGTTAATGCAATGTTTTGAATTTTCAATTTATTGTTAATGCCATTGCATTTTGAACGTAAAGAAAAACATAATATTTGAATATGTTAATTGAACAAAAATACGACTAATGGTGTCTATTGTGTAAAATACTCTTTTATGGATTAAAATTATAAATAGCAATTCCAAACTTTAAGGTTAGGTCAAGGGTATTGCTCTTGAGTGGAGTGGGGAGACTTCTTATTAGTGTCCATCACATTAGCTTTTTCTTAAGTAATATGTTTGTAGACTAAAATTATAAAAATCCTTTCATATCGCATTGTTAGAATGGAGACAATTAAGAATGTTGCAAAATTTAAATTGAATAGATTTTTAACATTGCATTTATCCCTATAAGACCTTAAAAGTATAAAAGTTGAAAAAATGCGATATTTTGATTTTTCCATTTATTGTTAAAGCAATTGCATTATGAATGGAGAGAAAAACGTGATATTTAAATATGTTAATTGATCAAAAATACAAGTAGTGGACACAATTGTATAAAATACACATTTATGGATGACTATTATAAATAGAAATCGCAAGCTTTAATGTTGAGTCAAGTGAATTGCTCTTAAGGGGAGTGGGAAGACTTCTTATTAGAGTCCAATCATTAGCTTTATCTTGGGTAATATGTTTGTAAACTAAAATTATATAAATCATTTCATATCCCTTTGTCAGAAAGGAGACATTTAAGAAAATTACAAAATTTATATTCAACAGATTCTTAACATTGCATTTGTCCCTATAAGACTTTAAACTTATCAAAGTTGAAAAAATGCAATGTTTTGATTTTTTTTATTTATTATTAATGTCATTACATTTTGAATGAAAAAAAAACATAATATTTGAATATGTTAATGGAACAAAAATACAATTAAAGGACTAAATTGTGTAAAATACACTTTTATGGATTAATATGTTAAATAGCAATCCCAAGCTTAAATGTTGGGTCAAGTGTAGTGCTCTTGAGGGGAGTGAGGAGACTTCTTTTTAAAGTCGATTGCATTAACTTTTTCTTAAGTAATATGTTTGGAGACTACAATTATATAAATCAATCCATATCACATTGTCGGAAAGGAGACAATTGAGAAAATTGCAAGATTTAAATTCAATAGATACTTAACATTGCATTTATCCCTATAAGACTTTAAAATTATAAAAGTTGAAAAAATGCAATGTTTTGATTTGTCAATTTATTGTTAATGTCATTGCATTTTAAATGGGGAGAAAAACATGATATTTGATTATGTTAATTGATCAAAAATATAAGTAATGGACTCAATTGTATAAAATACACGTTTATGGATGACAATTATAAATAGAAATTGCAAGTTTTAATGTTGCGTCAAGCAGATCGCTCTTGAGGGGAGTGGGAAGACTTCTTTGAATGGTAAGAAAAAAATAATATTTGAATATGTTAATTGAAAAACAATACAAGTAACAGAGTCAATTGTATAGAATACACATTTATGGATGACTATTATAAATAGCAATTCCAAGTGTTAATGTTGGATCGAGCATATTGCTTTTGAGGGGAGTGGGGAGGCTTCTTATTAGAGCCTATTGCATTAGCTTTTTCTTAAGTAATATGTTTGTAGACTAAAATTTTATAAATCATTTCATATCGCATTGTCAAAAAGGAGACAATTAAGAAAATTGCAAAATTTAAATTCAACATATTCTTAACATTCCATTTATCCTTATAAGAATTTAAAATTATCAAAGTTGAAAAAATGTAATGTTTTGATTAATTAATTTATTGTTAATGCCACTACATTTTGATTGGTGAGAACAATATAATATTGGAATATGTTAGTGGAACAAAAATACAACTAAAGGACTCAATTGTGTAAAATACACTTCTATGGATTAAAATTCTAAATAGCAATCTCAAGTTTTAATGTTGCGTCAAGTATATTGCTCTCGAGGGGAATATGGAGACTTCTTATTAAAGTCCATTGCATTAGCTTTTTCTTAAGTAATATGTTTGTAGACTAAAATTATATAAATCATTCCATATCACACTATCAGAATGGAGACAATCAAAAAAGTTTCAAAATTTAAATTCAACAAATTCTTAACATTGCATTTATCCCTATAAGACTTTAAAATTATAAAAGTTGAAAAAATGAAATGTTTCGATTTTTCAATTTATTATTAATGTCATTACATTTTGAATGGAGCGAAAAACATAATCTATGAATATGTTAATTGGTCAAAAATACAAGTAATGGACTCAATTGTATAAAATACACATGTATGGATGATTATTATAAATAGCAATCCCAAAGCTTTAATATTGGGTTAAGCGTATTGCTCTTGAGAGGAGTGGGGAGACTTCTTTTTAGAGTCCATTGCATTAGCTTTTTAAGTATTATGTTTATAGACTAAAATTATATAAATCATTTCATATTGCACTCTTGGAAAGGAGACAATTAGGAAAATTGCAAAATTTAAATTCAACAAATTCTTATCATTGCATTTATCCCTATAAAACTTTAAAATTATAAAAGTTGAAAAAAATGCAATGTTTTGATTTTTCAATTTATTTTTAATGCTAGTGCATTTTGAATGGAGAGAAAAAGATAATATTTGAATATGTTAATTGATCAAAAATACAAGTAATGGACTCAATTGTATAAAATACACATTTATGAATGACTATTATAAATAGCAATTCCAAGCTTTAATGTTGGATCAAGCGTATTGCTCTTGAGGGGAGGCGAAGACTTCTTATTAGAGTCCATTGCATTAGCTTTTTCTTAAGTAATATGTTTGTAGACTAAGATTATCTAAATCATTTCATATCGCATTGTTGGAAGGGAGACAATTAAGAAAATTGCAAAATTTAAATTCAACAGATTCTTAACATTGCATTTATCCCTATAAGACTTTTAAATTACCAAAGTTGAAAAAATGCAATGTTTTGATTTTACAATTTATTGTCAATTCCATTGCATTTTGAATGGAGAGAGAAACATAATATTTGAATATGTTAATTGATCAAAAATACATGTAATGGACTTAATTGTTTAAAATACACGTTTATTGATGACTATTATAAATAGGAATTCCAAGCTTTAATGTTGGGTCAAGCATATTGTTCTTGAGGGAAGTGGGGAGACTTCTTATTAGAGGCCACTACATTAGCTTGTTCTTAAGTAATATGTTTGTAAACTAAAATTATATAAATCATTTCATATCACATTGTCAGAAAGGAGACAATTAAGAAAATTACAAAATTTAAATTCGACAAATTTTGAGCATTGCATTTATCCCTATAAAACTTTAAAATTATCAAAGTTGAAAAAATGCAATGTTTCGATTTTTCAATTTATTCTTAATGTCATTGCATTTTGAATGGAGAGAAAAACATAATATTTGAATGTATTAATTGATCAAAAATACAAGCATTGGACTCAATTGCATAAAATAGACTTTTATGGATAAATATTATAAATAGCAATCCAAAACTTTAATGGTGGGTCAAGCATATTGCTCTTGAGGGGAGTGGAAAGACTTCTTATTAGAGTCAATTACATTAGCTTTTTCATCAATAATATATTTGTAGTCTAAAATTATATAAGTCATTTCATATTACATTATTGGAAAAGAGACAATTAAGAAAATTGAAAATTTTAAATTCAACAGATTCTTAACTTTGTATTTATCCATATAAGATTTTAAAATTATCAAAGTTGAAAAAGTGCAATGTTTTGATTTTTCAATTTATTGTTAATGCCACTACATTTTGAATCATGAGAAAAACATAATATTTGAATATGTTAATTGAACAAAAATACAACTAAAGTACTCAATTGTGTAAAATACACTTTTATGGATTAATATTCTAAATAGCAATCCCAAACTTTAATGTTGGGCCAAGTATATTGCTCTTGAAGGGAGTGGGGAGACTTCTTATTAGAGTCCATTGCATTTGCATTTTCATAAGTAATATGTTTGTAGACTAAAATTATACAAATGATTTCATATCGCATTGTTGGAAAGGAGACAAAGAAGAAAATTGCAAAATTTAAATTCAAAGCACTCTTAACATTGCATTTATCCCTATAAGACATTAAAATTATCAATGTTTCAACTTTTCAATTTATTGTTAATGCCACTACATTTTGAATGGTGAGAAAAACATAATATTTGAATATGTTACTTGAACAAAAATACAGCTAAAGGACTCATTTGTATAAAATACACTTTTATGGATTACTATTATAAATAGCAATCCCAAGTTTTAATGTTGGGTCAAACGTATTGCTCTTGAGCGGAGTGGGGAGACTTCTTATTAGAGTCCACTACATTAGCTTCTTTTAAATATTATGTTTGTAGTCTAAAATTATATAAATCATTTCATATCACATTGTTGGAAAGGTGACAATTAAGAAAATTGCAAAATTTAAATTCAGTTGATTCTTAACATTGCATCAATCCCTATAAGACTTTGAAATTATAAAGTTGAAAAAATGTAATGTTTTGATTCTTCAATTTATTGTTAATGCCACTACATTTTGAATGATCAGAAAAACATAATATTTGAATATGTTAATTGAACAAATATACAACTAAAGGACTCAATTGTGTAAAATAGACTTTTATGGATTAGTATTCTAAATAGCAATCCCAAGCATTAATGCTGGGTTACACATATTGCTCTTGGAGGATTGGAGAGAGTTCTTATTAAAGTCCATTGCATTAGCTTTTTCCTAAGTAATATGTTTGTAGACTAAAATTATATAAATCATTTCATATCGCATTATTGAAAAGGAGACAATTAAGAAAATTGAAAAATTTTAATTCAACAGATTCTTAACATTACATTTATCCCTACAAGATTTTAAAATTATCAAAGTTGGAAAAATGCAATGTTTTGATTTTTCTATTTATTGTTAATGTCACTGCATTTTAAATGGTGAGAATAACATAATATTTAAATATATTAATTGAACAAAAATAAAACTAAAGGACTCATTTGTGTAAAATACACTCTTATGGATTAATATTCTAAACAGCAATGTCAAGTTTTAATGTTGGATCAAGCATATTGCTCTTGAGGGGCATGGGGAGATTTCTTATTATAGTCAGTTGTATTACCTTTTTCCTAATTAATATATTTGTAGATTGAAATTATATAAATCATTTCATATTGCATTGTCGGAAAGGAGACAATTAAGAAAATTGAAAAATTTAAATTCAACAGATTCTTAACATTGCATTTTTCACAAAGGTTGAAAAAAAATGCAATGTTTTGATTTTCCAATTTATTGTAAAAACCATTGCATTTTGAATGGAGAGAAAAACATAATATTTGAATATGTTAATTGATCAAAAATACAAGTAATGGACTCAATTGTGTAAAATACATGTTTATGGATGACTATTATAAATAGCAATCCCAAGCTCTCATGTTGGGTCAAACATATTGCTCTTGAGGGGAGTGGGGAGACTTCTTATTAGAGTCCATTGCATTAGCTTTTTTTTTTTAAGTAATATGTTTGTAGTTTAAACATATATAAATTATTTCATATCGTATTGTCAGAAAGGAGACAATGAAGAAAATTGCAAAATTTAAATTCAATAGATTCTTAATATTGCATTTATCCCTATAAGGTTTTAAAATTATTATAGTTGAAAAGATGCAATGTTTTGACTTTCAATTTATTATTAATGCCACTGCATTTTGAATGATGTGAAAACATAATTTTTGTATATGTTAATTGAACAAAAATACAACTATAGGACTCAATGGTGTAAAATACACTTTTATGGATTAATATTTTAAATAGCAATCCCAAGCTTTAATGTTGGGTCAAGCATGTTACCATTGAGGGCAGTGGGGAGACTTCTTATTAAAGTCCATTGCATTAGCTTTTTCTTAAGTAATATGTTTGTAGTCTAAAATTATATAAATCATTTCATATCACATTGTCAGAAAAGAGACAATTAAGAAAATTGCAGAATTTAAATTCAGCAAATTCTTAACAATACTTTTATCCTTATAAGACTTTAAAATTAACAAAGTTGAAAAAATGCAATGTTTTGATTTTTCAATTTATTGTTAATGCCACAACATTTTGAATGGTAAGAAAAACATAATATTTGAATATGGTAATCAAGCAAAAATACAAGTAAAGGACTCATTTGTGAAAAATACACCTTTATGGATTAATAATCTAAATAGCAATCCCAAACTTTAGTATTGGTCAAACATATTGCTCTTGAGGGGAGTGGAGAGACTTCTTATTAGAGTCCCTTGCATTAGCTTTTTCTTAAATAATATGTTTGTAGTCTAAAATTATTTAAAGCATTTTGTATCACATTGTCAGAAAGGACACAATTAAGAAAATTGAAGAATTTAAATTTAGCAGATTCTTAACATTGCATTCATCCCTATAAGATTTTAAACTTAACAAAGTTGAAAAAATGCAATGTTTTGATTTTTCAATTTATTGTTAATGCCACAACATTTTGAATGGTAAGAAAAACATAATATTTGAATATGGTAATCAAGCAAAAATACAACTGAAGGACTCATTTGTGCAAAATACACCTTTATGGATTAATAATCTAAATAGCAATCCCAAGCTTTAGTGTTGGGTCAAACATATTGCTCTTGAGGGCAGTGGGGAGACTTCTTATTAGAGTTCCTTGCATTAGCCTTTTCTTAAGTAATATGTTTGTAGTCTAAAATTATTTAAATCATTTTATATCGCATTGTTGAAAAAAAGACAATTAAGAAAATTGCAAAATTTAAATTCAACAGATTATTAACATTGCATTTATCCTTATAAGAATTTAATATTATAAAAGTTAAAAAAATGCAATGTTTTGATTTTTGAATTTATTGTTAATGTCATTGCATTTTGAATGGTCAGAAAAATATAATATTTGAATATGGTAATTGAACAAAAACACAACTCAACGACTCAATTGTGTAAAATACACTTTTATGGATTAATATTCTAAAGAGCAATCTCAAGCTTTAATGTTAGGTCAAGCATATTGTTCTTGAGGGGAGTGGGGAGACTTCTTATTAGAATCCATTGCATTAGCTTTTTCTTAAGTAATATGTTTTTTGTTGTCTAAAATTACATAAATCATTTCATTTCGCTTTGTCGGAAAGGAGACAAATAAGAAAATTGCAAAATAATTCATCAGACTCTTAACATTGCATTTATCCCTATAAGACTTTAACATTATCAAAGTTGAAAAATGCAATATTTTGATTTTTCAATTTATTGTTAATGCCACTGCATTTTGAATAGTGAGAAAAACATAATATTCCAATATCTTACTTGAACAAAAATACAACTCAAGGATTCAATTGTGTAAAATACACTTTTATGGATTAATATTTTAAATAGCAATCCCAAGCTTTAATGTTGGGTCAAGCATATTACTATTGAGGGGAGTGGGAAGTCATATGTTTGTAGACTAAAATTATATATATCATTTCATATTGCATTGTTGGAAAGGAGACAATTAAGAAAATTGCAAAATTTAAAGTCAATAGATTCTTCATATTACATTTATCCCTATAAGACTTTAAAATTATAAAAGTTGAAAAAAAGCAATGTTTTGAATTTTCAATTTATTGTTAATGCCATTGCATTTTGAATGGTGAGAAATACATAATGTTTGAATGTGTTACTTGAACAAAAATACAACTAAATAACTCAATTGTGTAAAATACACTTTTATGGATTAATATTCTAAATAGCAATCGCAAGCTTTAATGTTGGGTAAAGTGTATTGATCTTGAGCAAAGTGGGAAGACTTCTTATTAGAGTCCATTGCATTAGCTTTTTCTTAAATAATATGTTGGTAGACTAAAATTATATAAATCATTGATTTCGCATTGTCAGAAAAGAGACAATTAAGAAAATTGCAAAATTTAAATTCGACAAATTCTTAACTTTCCATTTATCTATATACGATTTTAAAAATATCAAAGTTGAAAAAAAAACAATGTTTTGATTTTTCAATTTATTGC